>OY992890.1:92356211-92378461 GCA_963921405.1 Cepaea hortensis
ATTCCTTTCGCAAATGTCATGAATTGTTATTTCGTGCAGTGCGAAAGTAGCGGAGTCTTGAAAGCTGCAGCGCACAGGTCGCTGACACCCAGACTCTTTTTCTTAACCTGTTCATTGTTGTTGCTGCCTAACCAATCCGGATGTTGATTTCCTGATCTAGGGATATTTGACAATAAAGATTGATGGTACCCCATGTGCACCTTGTGACATAATCTGTTTCTTCTTTTTGCTAATTGTTAAACCAAATTCAGAACAATCATTGGAGAATGCAGATAGTAGACATTCCAATTCTTCATCAGAGTGGGTCGTAACTGCAGCATCATCTGCAAAAAGCAACTCTCTGATCAGTACCCTCCTCATTTTGGTCTTGGCCTTCAATCTCTGAGCATTGTAGAGGCCGCCATTTGAGCGTGAGTGAATGTATATACCACCATCCTGATCACGAAAGGCATATTTCAGTAGAAGTGAAAAGTATATTCCAAAGAGGGTGGGAGCTAGTACACAACCTTGCTTAACTCCACTCTTGATTTCAAACTCTTCAGAAGTTGCACAATCAAACTTGATTTTACCCTTCATGCCTGTGTGGAACGATTCCACAATGGACAGAAGAGTTGGTGGGCAGCCAATCTTCTTTAGTGCCTTGAACAGACCCTCACGACTGACCAAATCAAATGACTTTGTGAGGTCGATGAAGGCAATACACGGTGGTTGATTCTGTTCACGGCATTTTTCTTGCATTTTTCGCAATGAGAATATCATATCAATGGTAGACCGGTTTTGTCGAAAGCCACACTTTGATTCGGGGTAGACTTGATCTCCTAGAACTTGAAGTCTGCGCAGAACAACAGAACAATTCTGGCAAATACTTTTCCAACAATACACAGAAGCGAGATACCCGTATAGTTGTTGCAGTCGCTCCTATCACCCTTGTTCTTGTACAGTGTTATGATGCTTGAATCTTTGAAATCCTGTGGAACTTGTCATTCTCGCCAGCATAGCTCTGTTAGCTGGTGGATCTGTATAGTGAGTGTGTCTTGCCCACACCTGATAACCTCTATTGGAATCCTATCCTTACATGGAGCCTTGCCAGATGCAAGTTCATTTATAGCACACTTAACTTCTGTTATGGTGGGAAGTGTGTCCAGGTGGTCAAGAGTTGGAAGAACCTCTATGGCGTTGAGGACATCATCCGCTAGTTTGGTCTCACTTGAGTAAAGCTCCAAATAGTGCTCTACCAATCTGTCCATCTGCTGTTTCTTATCAGTTATGATTTCTCCAGTCAAGGTTTTCAATGGTGCACTTCTTTTGATCACTGGACCACATGCTTTCTTTATTCCTTCATACATGCTTCTGATGTTTCCCTTATCACTTGCGATTTGAATGGACTCACATAACTTGATCCAATAATCATTTGCACACTGCCTGGCAGCCTTTTGCACATCCTTCCTAGCTTGCTTTAGCTCACTCAGAGTGTTACGCGTTGGCCTTTCCTTGTTTCTTAAGCGAGCTATCTTCTTCTTATCAATCAAGGGCTGCAGAGTCTGGCTGTTTGCCGCAAACCAGTCCTGCCTCTTATGATCCACGGTGCCGTAAACCCCTACGGCAGTTTTATAAAGAGTTTCCTTAAGTTGACCCCACTTTTCATTTACTGTACAATTTTCTGGTGTATCAGTGAAAGCGCTTTCAAGTTGCTGTTGAAACTGAAAGCACTTTTCAGGATCGTGAGTGTTAATAATATTAATCCTGGGGCTAGATTTGTGTTTAGCTGTGTACATTCTCTTTGGTCTCAGTCTAACCCTTGCAACAACCAAAGAGTGATCCGTATCACAGGCAGCACTGTGGTAACTTCGAGTCAATGATATATGGTTCAGATGTTGTCTCCGTGTGATGATGTAGTCCAGTTGGTGCCAATGGCCGGATCTTGGATGTTTCCATATGACCTTATGCAGCTCTTTTGTTTTTAAAAAAGGAGTTTGTAATACATAGGTCATTTCTGGTGCAATGCTCCAGCAGCCTTTGCCCATTTTCATTCATGCGACCGATGTTGTATTTTCCAAGGCCATGAACTCGAGTCCTTGCCCACACGAGCATTCAAATCACCGAGTATATAAATGTAGTCAGATTTTGGAACTGCCTTGATCATGGAGTCTAACTCCTCATAGAACGAATCCTTCACATCATCAGACGAAGCGAGTGTCGGTGCATATGCAGTAATAATGGTGGCAAAACCACAAGAGGTTGCCAAGCGCAGGGATAATAGCCTTTCATTACCTCCAGCTGGAATTTCAATCATTCCCAGTTGCGAATTCTTCACTGCAAAGCCCACACCATGTTGCCTTTTTTCTGCCTGCCCTCTACCCTTCCAAAACAAAAGGTGTAATTGTTTTCCCTGAGTGACCCTTCCTCAGCGAGGCGAGTCTCCTGCAGTCCAGCAATATCAATGTTAAGACGATTGAATTTGGCATCAATCACAGCCGTTTTTCTCACATCGTTAATATTGGTCAAGTCAGTGGGAAATCCTGGACACATGGTTTTCACGTTCCAGGTTGCAAGACGTAGCTTGAGGTTTCTATTTTTTTTTTATTAGTACCTTGTGCATTGGTTTTACAGCCTGCGATTCAGATTTTGTCCTAGCCCCAAGCACCCATTGAAGCAGGCAGGCTGTGGCGGATCAGCACCCAATTGGCCGGGGGCTGCCCAGTTTGAGGAGGGCGGTAGCTGACCAATGACACATGTATTTGTCTCCCACGGTCAGAGGCAACGCGTGGCGCCCCATGTCTACGCCAATTGACAGAGACTTATAACCCGTAACAGTTGCCTCTCGCTTTGATTCCGAGACCGGTTAAGACCAGGGATGGAGTTTTTACCTCTCCATGGCACAAAGCCTGGGCTAAAATATAGAGATCATTTGTTGCCCATGCAGCATGATCCCTCTGTCGGCCTGCCTAGTTCACTCCAGAGGAAAGGTAACACCTCTACATCTGGAACAAGACAAGCTGCAGAAGCTGCCGGATCAGCAAAGCAATGCTCTAATTGTCCACCTGTTGGAGCTTCCATCCTAAACCAGCCGCCAACCAAGGCTTAGGGCCTGATCTGCCCAGCCATGACATTTTGTCTTTAGGTTGCATTTCCTCGCACCAATTGCGCTCTTTCACCCGAAGCCGTTGGCACAATGTGGGGTGTCGGGTTTGGTAAGCGCCGCCCAATGTTCGGAGCTAACAGAAAGCAAATAGTACCGCCTAATGTTATACGGTAGCTCAGTCATATCTGACTAAGATCTGACACAAAATGATTACAGACATCTTGGTATCAAACATATATGTGTCACACTGACATATTTAAGAGTTGATCGGTGATCGTACAGTGTTGATGATTGTACATAAACTACTTTTTGCTGGTTCTGGCTACTATCCGTGCCATTGAAGCCCCAGCCACTCTTTCCATTCCTCCACTGCCCACACTTGGTTCCTACTCTCACCTACATCCCGCAGTCTTGTCTCTGCTCAATCTCTGTCTTATATCAAAGCCGTCTTAAATACTCTTGCGATTAAATGTTTACGCGAAGGATCCTTCTAGAAGGCTCTCGATTTGCATTGCGCTATGGAACTGGCTAATTTTCTGACAATATTGGTAGGAGGTTGTTTGGGAATCAACTTTTGACCGCGTTTCTCAAGCACTGATATGTATTGCTACTGGCCAAGTGGGATAAAGAGTTTGACCTCCTGTATTTCCTACCTAATTTTTGATTGTGTTATTAGTGCTTCAACCAGACCCCACGTCAATGATCTTTACCCGGTCCCGTCTGTTACATAGATCTCTAATGGATTTCACTGTCACTCTGTCAACCCTTCCAGTATTCTCTTGTTCTGTAGACCCCTGACTCTAATAGACTCCCCCACCTCTCGGTTGTCACAATTGTCAATAGGCACTTCTATATTTGTTTGATATAGAACAGGCAGTCAGAGAGTGATGCATGTTGTTTTCGGAATTGTCAGGTTTGATTGACACCTGCCGTCTTGACAGTCGGTAGTTTGTACAATGGAGCTATGCCTCTCCACAGCACAAAGCTTGAACTGAATTTAGAGACAATGTGGTGCCCATGCAGCATAATCCCTCCCTCGGCCTGCCTACTTTACTCTAGAATAAATATCAATACATCTAGAACACGACAAGTCGCAGACGCTGTCTGATCAGAAAAGCAATGCCCCAACTGTCCGCCTGATGAGCGTCGCTCCTAGACCAGTTGCCTACCAAGGCTGAGGGCCTGGTCTGTCCTGTAATGACATTTTGTCTTTAGATTGTATTTCCTCGCACTAGGGTAAGAGTTGTACTCTCTCAATCACCCCTCCCCCGCACAGTGTGGTGTGTCATGTTTGGTGAGCTCTGCCAACATTCGGCACTAACAGACAGCAGGTTGTACCGTCTATGTCAGACATCAGAAGTAGAAATACGGCACTCATCAGCTTATTCCCAAACCAGGTCAATGATGACAGATGAAAGCGAGTCACAAATCCGCCGAATGTCCAATTAATCAATTTCCTATTGAATGAAAGCTCGATTTAACTGTCCACGATCAATAGCCCTATAAAATGATAAAAATAAAATGTGTCCCCAAGTAGTTTCCTGCAAGCTGAAAAACATCTGATGGCTGTGGAAATGTGGTTTCTGAGGAAACTGCAACGACTACCACGGACAGGCAGAAAAAAACAATGAACAAGTCCTTCGAGAAACAAATGAAGATCATGAACTGTTTAGAGACATTAGACGTAGACAGTCAACATTTTCTGGGCATGGTATGAGAAAAAAAGAAGTGGAGAACTTGGTGACAACTAGCGAATTTGAAGGGAAGAGACCAAGGGGAAGACCGAAAAGGAAATACCTGGATGGCTTGGCCATGTGGCATGGTCGAGACAGAAACACAGAGCTGATACACGACTCTGGTGATCGAGTGATATGGCGAAACATGACCGCCCACCTTATCCGCATGGCACATGATGGATGGATGGAGTTTTCTGCGATGGGTCTATGATGTGATAGGACCATCATATTATGTAGGCTTGGATACACGGGGGGGGGGGGGGGGAGAGATAGGTGGCCAGTCTTTCCCTCACTTAGCGAGACGACGAACGTAGGCGTCGTGCCCTCCGACCGTGCTTAAGACATTGACAGTGCAGCTTCCCAACAACTACCCTAATGCGCCTGCTACTAAATGATAAACTGGGTCAAATCTTCGCTATCAAGAGTCCTACAAAATGATAAATAGGGTCACATTTCCACCACCATGAGTCTTACTAAATGACAGACAGGGTGAAATTTCCAGAATCCTACTTCAAATGCACGCCATCAAGAGTCCTACTAAATTATAAACCGGGTCAAATTTCCACTTTCTTCTTCTTCTTCTTCTTCTTCTTCTTCTTCTTCTTCTTCTTCTTCTTCTTCTTCTTCTTCTTCTTCTTCTTCTTCTTCTTCTTCTTCTTCTTCTTCTTCTGCACCTTCTCCTTCTTCTTCTGCACCTTCTCCTTCTTCTTCTGCCTCTCATGTCACAATCGAACAAGGCTTTCAACCAACTGAACTTTTCAGTCATAGGTTACTTTGGAATAGGGTAACCACTATAAAGCCAACTTTCCTTAACCACTTCCTACGGCATGCATGGTAGTTAAAATTATCGCGCTTCATCGCTGTCCTTAAAGGCATGGGCAATACAAAGGCCAGATTAGTCAACATCACTCCTCAAATTGTTTATGTCCTAGAGCCTAGAGGAATAAAAACGTGAGCTACAAGGTTAAGAAACAAACAGTCAAATGGACACAAACACAAACAATATACGCAAAGACGCATTTTTTTTTAATCCTTTAATCTTCACCGTGACGTTGTATTTTCTAAAACGTAAAATTTTAATGCTGTTTGTTTTCATGGCAGATAACTTGAACCCTTAACTCTGCATGACAGGAATTTAAGAAACTGCGCGTCTTACTATCCACGAAGATATAGCTTCGGATGTGGGAGGATTACAGAAACAAAATGCACATCCGGTTGACTAGAAAATGGTACAGTTATGTGGTCCCAATGTCGAGATTCTTCTTTTTCTTCAGTATCTTCTTCTTCTTCTTCTTCTTCTTCTTCTTCTTCTTCTTCTTCTTCTTCTTCTTCTTCTTCTGCTTCTTCTTCTTCTTCTTCTTCTTCTTCTTCTACTACTACTACTACTACTACTACTACTACTACTATTACTACTACTACTACTACTACTACTACTACTACTACTACTACTACTACTACTACTACTACTACTACTACTACTACTACTACTACTACTACTACTACTACTGCTGCTGCTACTGCTGCTGCTGCTGCTGCTGCTGCTGCTGCTACTACTACTACTACTACTACTACTACTACTACTACTACTACTACTACCACCACCACCACCGCTACTACTGCTACTACTACTACTACGATTACTACTACTACTACTACTACTACTACTACTACTACTACTACTGCTGCTGCTGCTGCTACTACTACTACTACTACTACTACTACTACTACTACTACTACCACCACCACCACCACTACTACTGCTAGTACTACTACTGTTACCACCACTACAACTGCTACTACTACTACTACCACCACCACCATCACCACCACTACTACTACTCCTACTACTATTACTCATACTTTTTCCACATCCTCCTCCTTCCACTTCTTTTTTCTTCTTCTTCTTCTTCTTCTTCTTCTTCTTCTTCTTCTTCTTCTTCTTCTTCTTCTTCTTCTTCTTCTTCTCCTTCTTCCTCGTCTTCTTTTGCTGCTGCTGCTGCTGCTGCTGCTTCTTCTTCTTCTTCTTCTTCTTCTTCTTCTTCTTCTTCTTCTTCTTCTTCTTCTTCTTCTTCTTCTTCTTCTTCTTCTTCTTCTTCTTCTTCTTCTTCTTACTTCTTACTTCTTCTTCTTCTTCGCCTTCCACTTCTGCCTTTCATCCCCCAATAAAGAACAGCTAAGGTTTTCTACCGGATTTGATAGCCAGTCTACAACCCTCCTTAATCGCCTCTTATGACATGCACGATTAGTTAGTTGCATATCATTTACCGGACGTCGTAGTCAACCCCAGCATTTTTGAGCTGTTTGTGATTTCTTGGCAAGTTTACCTTAGTAGTTTGCCATCGCTTTCTGAACGACAGGCACTCATACCATTTTATAAAAACAAATACAAGGCGGTCTGCTGCCAAATCTCTCACAGCTGTGGTTCGAACGCGGTATGCGACATTATGAACTGCGATCTTAACCCGTTCACCACAGAGCCGGTTGCATGGTAGATTAATGTTATTGTTCCTTGTTTGGCTTATGGATCCCGGTAAGACAAGGTGATGTGACATTTACATGCCTAGTTCTCATCTATACATCTGTTGCACCTGACGTTTAGATTAATGTTATTGTTCCTTGGACCCCGGTAACACAAGGTGATGTGACATTTACATGCCTAGTTCTCATCTATACATCTGTTGCACCTGACGTTTAGCTAGCAACAGGATCCTCCAACATACCACAATGTCCTTGAGCAACAAAACATTGTATTTTCTGAATCAACAATTACCCTCACCGTATAATTTGCTGTATTTAAACCCGGATATTTCATTGTTGGGCGGTTAGATTTTCAACGATAAGTTCTTTGTGATGAACATTACCATCACACTTCAGACATCTCATATTTTTGTCCCCGAGTCATTCCCGATAGTTTGTGACAATATACAAGGTATAAAAGCGCGCTTGAAAATTGCAGAATTTAACGAGAATATTCTTTCTGACGACTCACAACATACAGTAATTACCAAGTAAGGTTGTTTATTTCTTCTTCGTTCTATTGTTATGTTCTTTCTCCCTGGTTGTCATTTCATGTATGTTTCATTTATGTGGTTCTATGTAAAGAATTCCTTGATCCATGTATAGTCTAGAAAGTATATAGTCAAGAGCAGTGGTTCTCAACCGGTAGGGAGCTCCCCCTCCCCCCCCCCAGGGGTAATTTTAGGGTTTCCATGGGGAGGGGGGAGGGAATTAGGATTATCTCAAGATCACGGTAATGCAAGAAACGACTACTTGATATTGTTTTTCCCTCCATACTTTACAGTTCTGTACTTCTCGCCCTTTTGAAATTCATTTTATAATAAAAGTTGACCCACAAATAACGTTTTATGTAGACATCTAGACTTGTTCTAGAATGTGTTATTAAATTTAGCTTCCATTTTATGTATACAGTGTAGGGGTGGCCCGGGGGGGGGGGGATTTATAGGGAGAAAATACGAAATAGGGGAATGCCATTCTGAATATATGGTGAGGACCACTGGTCTAGAGACTTTGGATTCAAGTCAACATTATCCAGTGTCACAGTCCACATAGAGTAACTATGACGAAAAGACGAGACGAGAAGAATGAACGGCAGTTAAACAAGTTCAAGTGTTCAAATGAAAATAGACAGAAAACTTGAAATACACAGAAAGCCAGTAAGGTGGCTAAACCGGTGCGCACTATTGACAAAATCTCGGGTTCGCACGAAAATGTCTACAACCAGAGTTGTGTGCCCCATCGGACAAAACTATCGGCTCATTGTTAGTTTTGTTAAACATTTACTTTCTGTATGTTTAGAAACGGTTCTACGAGAAGCGTATTTCTTGCTTTCAGTTAGGTCAGCATGGACGAATGAATAAGAGCATTCGCTATTAAACTTCCGATGTACCGATGCCGAGGTAGAGGGTTCACTTCCTACACCGGTCAGGTGGACTAAAATGTTCACTTCTAGTCCGTAACTTAGGGACATAAATTACAAGTAGGGCCTACCTCTAAAGTCGGAGTGGGTTTGCCTGATGGCGAAGGACACTGGTAATAGAGAAAGCTAATCCACACGCCAAAATCAGTCCAGGCACTAGACGTAATGGCACATGTATGGACTACGCTTGAATTCAAAGCGAGCAAACGATTTAAAAAAAAAAAAACTTACTTTCAATTTATGCCTTGGATATGGCAATAGTGGTTACCACGTGATGGTCACGTGTTCAGAACTCCATTGAGGAGGCTTTTTATTAATTGACTTGGGCTCCTAGCTCCTACATTGGTACCAGATCATGTCCTTCATTTCCCAAAACATACGCTCTAGAGCAGTGTTTCCCAACGTGGGGCCCACGCCCCACAGGGGGGCAATTCGATTGTTAAGGGGGGCAATTCGAAAATGGAAGAAATCAGCTGGATATAACAAAACAGGGAGATTTGAGACTGAAGTTAACTAAATTGGAACCAGACATAAAATCTCTTTGCAGCAAGCATCAAGCGCAAGAATCTCACTAAATTTAAATAATTACTAATAATTAAAATAATCTTTCATTAAAATTATTTTGTACTTGAATTTCAGTTCTCCATTATATGTTTTGGAAATTTACTTACTGTGTTTGCTGAATAATTTCCTAGTGATTTCTTCCTAAAACCTATTGGTCCTAAAGAGAAGCATATGTAAGAAGAGCGTGGGTTATGAATGTATTTGTTGGACTCGCGTATGTGTCACATAACACTAACAAACAAACAAAAAAATTAAAATAAAAAAAATACGCATTACACATTGTAAATACACACTTTGATGTATGGCTTTAAAAAAGAGCTATCAGTATGAATGAGGATACCTGGCGGGTGAAAGAGTTTTTTTTTTTTTTTTAAAGGGTTTGGGCTGCATGGGAGCAAACGATTATCCAAACATGAATATAATGATTGTCACATGTACACGAATGTATATGTTTGTATTTCTTCTTCTTCTTCAGCTTTCCGAGCCATTGAGGTTCTTTGCTGCAAATACAATCCGTCTCCATTCGTCTCTCTGGTTGACCTTCTCTTGCCAGTCGTTGATTCCAAGTGCTTGTAGGTCTGTACATGTATTATCTCTCCGCCGTCTTCTTGGTCTACCTCGGGGTCTACGGTCATTTATTTCCTGAGTGTAAGCGAGTTTTGTTTCCCTATTATCTTCCATTCTTTCTATATGCCCCAGCCATTGTAGTCTATTAGCCTTCATGATACCAGTGATTAGCGGGGACTTAAACAGATCATAAATGTCTTTGTTACTTCTTCTTTTCCACTCTCCACTTTGTGTATCCCTAATGGGTCCAAAGATGCGTCTTAAAATTTTGTTCTCAAAGGTTTGTAACAAGGCTTCGTCTCCTTTCGTTGTACTCCAGGTTTCAGAGCCATACAGCACAACTGGTCTGATCAGTGTTTTGTATATTGTGATTTTGGTGTTATGAGATAGCGCCTTTGATTTTAGTAGATGTTGTAGTGCATAGTATATCTTATTTCCAGAGTTGATTCTAGTTTGTATTTCTTCCCTTATGATGTTGGAGCCGTTGAAGATTGTACCCAGGTATTTGTATGTTTCCGTTCTTTTAATGGTCATATTATCTATTTGTATGTGGCCAGAGTTTTTAGCCATTCCGTCTCTTGAAATTACCATATATTCTGTCTTATCTTGGTTGATAACCAGCCCCATCTGTTGGGCTTTTTCCTTTAAGTGAGTCAATATTTCCAATGTCTTTTGTTCACTTTGCCCTATAATATCTATATCATCTGCATAACCAAGCAGCTTGGATGTTCCTCCAATATCACATTCCTCCTTTATCTTCCTTACAACTTTCTCTAGAGCCAGATTGAAGAGTAGCAGCGATAGTGCATCACCCTGTTTCAAGCCAGATGTTATTTGGAAGGGGTCTGATTTCCTGCCTTTATATGTTACTATATTATAAGTATCGTCCATGCATAGTCTGGTCATGTTGATTAACTTTCTTGGTATTCCAAATTCCTGCATAGCATTCCATAGACTATTCCTATGTACACTATCATAAGCCTTTTTAAAATCCACAAAAATGTTATGGAGATCTCTTTTATATTCCCAATGTTTCTCGGCTATTTGTCGTAAGATAAATATCTGATCTATTGTTGATCTGTTTTGTCTAAAATAATCACCTAATATGTCTTCTGAATGTGGTTTTAGTCTATTTAGTAATACTGCGGATAGTATCTTATAGCTTGTGGACAGTAGTGATATTCCTCTATAATTTCCACATTGGAACTTGTCTCCTTTCTTAAAGATAGGTATCAATAATGACTCTTTCCAGTCATGGGGTAATTCTTCTGTCCTCCAGATTTTTATTATTAGTTCGTATAGCTTTAGATGTAATGCATGGCCACCTGCCTTTATAAATTCAGCAGCAATTCCATCAGTCCCTGTTGCCTTATTGTTTTTAAGTCGTGTGATTACATATAGGATTTCTTCAAATGTAGGTTCTTCAATTTGTGGTTCGCATGTTAGAACCTCTTCCTGTAGGAAAATGTTACTTGGAGCTTCACAATTTAGTAATTCAATAAAATATTCTTTCCATGTGTTGCACATTTCCTCATTGGTATTTATCATATTCCCATTTTTGTCTTTTAAACCATATGTGTTTTGTTGGTGCCCTCGTTTCATTGACTTCAGTTCTTTAAAACATTTTCTGGATTCATTTTTCTGGTGATTAGTTTCCATATCTTTGATTATATTACTCATATATTCTCGCTTCTGCTGTCTGACTATTTTTGTAGCCTCTTTACATTCATTTCTATAATGCTCTTCCTTTTGGATGTTATTGATGTCATTTAACCATACATGTCTGGCATTCTTCTTCCTAATGACTGCTTCTTCACATTTTTGATTGAACCATCTGTTCTTTCTATGCGTGGTTAACACACCGAGACATTCTTCTGCGGTAGATTGAATTGTATTCTTGATGTTCAACCAAGTTTGGTCAACGCTTTCCTCCGAAGGGTTTTGCAGAGTTTCAAGTTTACATTTTATTTCATCTGTAAATTTCTCTTTAACTGTAATGTCTTGTAGTTTTTATCTGTTATATGTTGGGTGTAATCTTTGTAATTTAGTATAGAAAGCTCTCTTAAGTTTTATTTTAAATTTTGCTCCAACAAGGAAGTAGTCAGTGTGGCACTCAGCTCCTCTATAACTTCTGACTTGCTGTATGTTTGATGCATTTCTGTTGTTAATTAAGATGTGATCTATTTGATTATAGGTTCTCTTGTCACATGATTTCCAAGTTTGTTTGTGTATATCCTTTCTTTGTAGTCTGGTACTGCTAATCTGCAGTCCTTTGGCTTCTGCCAGGTTGATGACTCTCCATCCATTATCATTTGAAGTTGTATGTAGGCTTTCCATACCGGCCACTTTTTTAGTAGTTTGCTCTCTACCTATTTTTGCATTGAAGTCTCCCAGCACAATCAGGATGTCCTGTTTGGGGGTTTCTTCTATGACATCTTCCAGATCATTATAAAAGTCTTCTTTAATATCATCTTCTTTCTCTTCAGTAGGTGCATGTATATTAATCATCGTTATATTTTTCCATTTACCTTTTATTCGTAATTTACTAATCCTGTCATTAAAAGCTTTAAAGTTTAAAATGTTCCCCCATAACTCTTTTTTGATGACAAATCCTGTTCCTAATTCATGTTTATTTTGGTTGTTTGCTCCATATATTATAATCATTCCATTTTGCTATAAAGTACCCTCTCCTGGCCACCTTATTTCTTGAATTGCCGTTATATCCATTTGATATTCAACCAGCTCCCGGGTTAGTTCTTCGGCCGCTCCAGCTCGATATAGTGTCCGTACATTCCATGTTCCAAATCTCAAAAGTCCTTTAACGTTCCAAGGTCGTTGTCCAGATAAGTCAGTCCGATATCGAGGCTCATGTATTTGTTTCGTAACAAAGAAAGGTTTTTACAAAGGTGGGGATGTTAACCCCACGCTTCAACCCCCAACCTGGAGGACCAGGGTGTTTCTCTTTGTCTGTTCTCTACCCTTTGACCTGTCCGGCTTGGGAGGCCCTGCTGGTAGCTACGCTACCGCCGGCATAGCTCTCAGGGTCATTGAGAAACTCAAGCTCCCCAACCACGACAAGGTGGAAACACCATCGGGGGAGATGTTTGTATTTGCAAATGTAAAATGACACTGGTTTTATGCAGAATAAACGTATATATATATATATATATATATATATATATATATATATATATATATATATATATATATATATATATATATATATATATATATTTAATGGCTAGGATCGGGTGCATTTGCTGCTTTCCCCCCAGTAGTGCGCCTGGCCTGGTCGAGGGCCGGGATGATCAAATAAAAACCCATCACATATCTTCACCTTAGATGTGGGCCTGGTGGACCACTGTGGGCAATAGCTCACAGTGAGACTAAGGGTCCACACAAAAAAGGGGGTGGGGGGGGGGAGACCAGCTTGTCTGGGGTTACCGCCAAACAAAACCAAAAAAAAATTCACCCAACACAACCGACACACGGGGACGCGGGACAGGGGGGGGGGGGGGATCTGGCCCCTCTGGGAACCGTGAGCCCTTTAAAAAAAAATATTCAAGTTTCTTTAGTGAACATTTCAATTTTTAATATTAAAAATGATGCATATGTTTGGGGGGGGGGGGCATAAGAATTTTAGAAACGCTTAGGTGGAGCATAGCACAAAAAAGGTTGGGAAACACTGCTCTAGAGCCACATTTTAATAGAACAATGTCCATTGTGCTGGCGATGTGGTCAGTATAACTCTGGCTGCATTTACTCTCCAAGACATTTCCTGGTAGCCACTCTAGCCTGGGCCGACCTTGGAGCCTAGGTCAATTTTTGTTTTTATTCGAATTCTCTCCGATTCGGTTCAAATCCGTGACCTCCGGACAGGGTCATGGGCTACAGGTTTTCTTGAACAAAAAACAAGAAATTAACAAAGGCGTTGGTACAAACAACAAGACAAGCGAAACACAAAAAATGACACCTGCTTCCTCTCTGAGACGCTTCACTGAAACATCAGCAGGACCAAAGAAGAAGTGTCAGAGATGTACCTTTTCAAAGGCTACATCACATAACATATACACAAACACGCCTGATGTTATGCTGATTCTGGTATCGCCATCATGCACCCAGACGAGTGAACTAGGTGTTCGTGTCTCTACACAGATCTCGTTCCTTTATATTCATCCTGAACCTGTTCTACAGCTGGCATTCTCCTATTCCCCCGTCATAGACCATAAAGTAACATTTCTCTCGGTCTGCCCAACCACTGATCTTTCCAGCCCTCACTATGTTCATTTGAGTTCTATTTTAGATTCCTAATTGTTGTAAGAAGCCGGGGGTGCAGAGATGGGGTAACCTCCCAACCTTGCAAACTACTCCCATGGATTGTGTATTCATCACTTCTGGCAGCAAAAGTCCAACCCCTGGCTTTCACGTTGCGGAACTGTTTTAACTAACGGGAGAAGGGGCGACGGCGAGTCTCTGGCGCCGTAAAACCAGACTGCTCTAGACATCTATGTACGTATATACATGAGCAGACACTTGTGTGCTTACATACATATCTAAGACCACAGTCTACTCTAGCAAAGGAAAGGTGCTGACGACGGAGGCAACTAGCCAGGAGGCGCACCATAGAAATCAGGATGCCAACAATCACGCCATGAAATATGTCGATTACTGCAAGAGACAACATTGCAGTTATAGACAAATTTCAAGCGAATGTAAAATGAAGATCTCTTTTAGATAGTTATTCATCACATAAGGATCTTTTCATCTACACACCTGAGGCATTCTGAGCATATCGTCGTCACTTTATTCTCCTTTCACCGTCTATCCCCCATTGAGGCATAGACTCTCAACCATGTCTGTCCATGTCAAACCTATGTTGTTCATCTCCGTTTCTACTTCTCGTATCCGTTTATTTTTAGGTCTTCCTCTATTTATTTTGCCCTGTCGGTTCCAGACAAAGGATTTTCTAATGGAACTATTCTTAGGTTTTCTCAATGTGTGCATATTTAGCACGTTTTTGTTTTCTTCACCCCCTGTTCACTTGTATAAGTTTAGTTCTATCCAGGAGCTCCACGTTGGTGATTTTGTCGTACCTTTGTATTTCTTCTATTCTGCGCTGCCACCAGTTCGTGAATGTTTGTAGTCTATTTGTAATAGTTTCCGTTGCTCTGTGTGTTTCTGATCCACACAGCAATATTGATTTAACGTGAGAATTTAATATTCTGTGCTTAATTTCTTTTGACATCCACACATTTCCCAGTGTCATCAAAGTTCCTCTTTTGTTTTCTTATTCTGGCATCATTTCATGAGCATTGTTTGATTGAAAGCAATGGCAAACTACTGACAACTTGACTAATAAATCACGAACAGATAAAACATGCTTGGGTTGACTGCGACGTTATGTAAAGGATATGCAACTCACTTTTTTTTATATAGGCAATTTAGGTACTGTTGACTGACAGTGTTACGCATGTCACATGTATCATAATTCGACATTAAGCAATGTATAATATTGTCGGATGTATAGATTGATGGCTCAATCCTAAAGAGAGAAAGGGTGCTAAATTCCTTTTTCCCAATGTGATCCTGCCCGTTTAATTATGTTAACCTTTAATGGCTCATGTGCTTGAGTCCATAAATAGAGTTTCAGAGAACCAAGGAATACCTCTAGGAAAATAATTACAAGTATTTCCCGTTTATACCTAAAATCTCCTTTTGGTGGTTCCTTGCCTCTCCTCTCTCAGTTAACCTAATTTTATCTAGGGTAGTTTGATTAAACTAATTGACTATGACAAGTTTAAAAAAAACTACACTCATGAAAGGAAATGACTTCCCTTTTTTTCATCATTTATTCACTTTATATATATATATATATATATATATATATATATATATATATATATATATATATATATATATATAGAGAGAGAGAGAGAGAGAGAGAGAGAGAGAGAGAGAGAGAGAGAGAGAGAGAGAGTAAAGAACAACAATACGTCAGTTACATACATGAAAAACTCAGAAATCAATTATATCAAGATTTTACACATATATTCAACTGTGACCCTTTTTCCACTAATATGATTAAGATTATGGGTAATTTTGCAGCAAATTATCCTACAGATCGTCTGTGGTGGTAAATTGAAACAGAAAAAATGGTCTGCTCTCCCTTGTCTTGGATTGTGGGTTATGGGTTCCTGCTCCAAGCAGTAGCTGTAATTTATATTTATCTTGTAAGATGCAGAGTGTTGTCTTCCAGACTGGTAGAACAGTATAATTTTTGTTGGCTCAAATTCTCCTATTTTAATAGTCTAATAACTATGAATACCTGGCATTTTGCATAGGAACTCTTGCAGGTGAATAGCTGTCTTTTGCATAGGAAACTCTTTTGCAGGTGAATAGCTGTCTGCACTACTCTATCAAGGGCATCACTCAATAAGGTGCTCACTCAACAAGGTGCTACATTCACAAGTGCTGCATTCAACAAGGTGTTGCATTCAACAAGGTGTTGCATTTAAACTAGTCAGATCTGGATCTAGTGGTACAAAGCCACTATCTGAAAGTTCAGCAATCAAAATACATCTTCGGAGGTCACGGGTAGCAAGAATCACCTGGATCTTTTCTCCTGGGCATGCCGGTGTGCGGGGGAATGAACAGGCGGACAGATTGGCTGGCTCGGCAGAACTTGGTGGAGTATTGATGCATGACAAGACAGATGTGGTTGCGGCCTTGTGGGAGCACGTGTACACCTCGGAGGAGCAAATGGATCACCATAGTCTGGTTAGAATGAGGCAGCGAGGAGTGACGAGGGGATCTGGCCGACGCTCGACGCTCAGAGGAAAGGCGAGACGGACATATAATCAGATTGCTACTGGAACTATTAGTGTTGGAACTCTTCGCTGGTTGCTGAGGATGGGGACGGAGCGCTTATGGGAATGTCCCGAATGCTGTGATGTCGGTTCCTAGATCAATCAATCAATCAATCTATACATCTAATCATACCATTAGAAATGTAATGCTCTTAAGTAACCAACAAGTTAAATCAATAAAATGAATCTTGTTCTTAGAGAAAATAAACATAGAAGAAACATAGGCTTGGTGTTCTCAAGTAGTTATCACACTCATAATTGTTTGCTCTCCATCCAGTCTTCATGTGGTATATTAAAATAGAAATGAGAGATCGCTGTCCCAAATTATCAGTGGACCTCTATTATAGGAAAAACAGGAATTGGCTCGTGAGAATCCCAAATGATAAAATAGGTTTTCCTGATAGGAGGTCACGCAGGAGAGCCCAGGGAAGTCACTGCTTTAAAGAGAAAGTAAGATCACTCTAATTAGAGGGCAAGCGAGTTGTATCCCTGCCAACGGATCTGGTAGTTAAGTGAAATAACTCTATCACTCTAATATTAATTAAAGGAAGTCACATATAACACTAATGAAATTACAGAACACAGTAGGAGACGTTTACATTAATGTAATAAAAGAAACGGGTTGGGGATATGCACCATGGGCAATACAATTTACATAAATATTACACACTTGATATCTTTATGCCTAATTATCTAACAAATATTACTATCCCAATGTCCAATCGTTGATACCAAAAATTCAAGAAAATCCAACACAATTATAGCACACTTAACTACATATAACTGTTTGTGTGTCTCTAGTTAAGATAAACAATGTTTATAAATGTTTATTTCCTGGACAAATCTGGCACTAGTTGATCTTGACACTGGGTATTCTATGGTTCATGATTCCTTGTAGAATTATCTCTGTAGGTATCAATATAGACTAATTGGACGTGAGTAAAAGTTGATGTTCACTTCTTGAATAGTTGTTACGTAGTTGTTACGTAGTTGTTACGTAGTTGTTGCGTAGTTGTTGCGTAGTTTAATAGTTGTTAGCCGCTGGACTTAAATAAGGATACCTGGGGTGGTAATACGACTTAGCTTCATCCTTGTGTGGCTGAATGGCAAATATAAGGACGCAGATTTCCTCCTTCACTGAGGAATCGCTCCACTTCGGCCAGGGATGATTTCCCTTCTTGAGATCAGCACTTGTACCAACGGACCACCTCCCATATCTCTTTGTTTCCAGGGATTCGGTATATTATCCACTGAAATATCACATCCTGTTAGATTCACTTTTACATGAGGACTACACTTAAATTGAATTCGCTTCTCCCTATATGAAATCTATTATCCCCCCCCCCTCACCCCTGCCAGGTTAATTGCGCACTTAGTCTACACTAGGAGGTCGGTCGGATAAACATGGTTTTCGGACATCCTTTATTAAGGTAAATATCCGCGGACCTTCTCTTGTTAGTTTGACGTATTTAGTCTGCATTCCATCGCAGCACTATCTGCCGTAAAATAATACTACATTTAGGCTAATGACAACACACTTTGAAATTACTGGGCGTAATCTGTTATTCCAATTAATAAATCGCCGGTCGTTGTATTTACTGGGCACTATGAATTTCCAGACGTAGGTGTTTTCACAACCATTGCATTGGTAATATCAACAGACGTTGTTAACCATGTATTGAAAATATGCTGTGAGCTTTTCGACGGTTCTCAAGCTGTAGTTATGGGGAAATTGAAAATGTCACACTTCCACTATCAGGTGTTCAAGGTTTAAACTAGCAGCTGTACAGTTTCATCTTCACCTATGCCTGTCCTCAGGTCTCCCGGTTAAGTAATACCTTAATTGATTTGGAATTTGACAATTATGTTAACCATTCTCTTCTGTACCTAGTTTTGTTATCTACATCTTTTTCCATTAAAAATAAGGTTCTCATACATTAAGGGTTTTTAAAAATCATTCCCCATTGCATGAGTATTTGCTTATAAACAGCATACGTACATCATGATATCCATTTTGGTATAGTATTCTGGTGAATTCTTTTCTAATCAAAAGTTTCAAGGCGAGAATATTCCTTCCTCTTCACCGTGTCTATACTAAAATTGTACTTCATTTTTCATCACCATAAAGCTCATTATAATCATTATCATCATCATTATCATTATATCATTATTATCATCATCATCATCATCATCATTATATCATTATCATCATCTTCATCATTATATAATTATCAGCATCATCATCATTGCAATCATCATCATCATTATATCATTATCATAATCATTATTATCATTACATTCATCAGGACACTAGCCCATCTGTTGTAACATGAGTGATCAATAATAAAAATGGGGTTTTGCTTAAGATACAAAACCAGATGCTTGTAGTACGCGTGATGTGTAATATGGATTGTGTTATGCTTCGGACACACAACTAGATGAAGGTTCCATAAGTGATATATTATACAAAGTGTTGTCATGCGTCGGAGTGCACTAAATGATTAATTAGTGTTTGGGTTATGCCGAACATGTTCTCTGCTGACAGACAGGACATCACACATTAAAGTTGCCTTCTATCATGAGATTGATTGTTAGCTTATACCCTTCTCAGAATGTTTCTTCATTCACTCATTCTCAGACATAATATTCATATTATGGATGATAATTTCACTCAGTCTTCAGACACAATCATATCTGTTTGGATGACAATCAAGCATATGTATGTACTTTACACAGAATACATTCACAGATTCAACCACACTGACTTTACAATGAAATCTCATCATTCTACCATCCTTCATCAGAAATTATAATATTGTCCTGGATGATATTTAGTCATTCATACTGATGTGTTTTTACAAATTATACAGTCACACCTGTTTAACAATAATGAAACCACACATGAATCCCCACAGACATGCTCTCAACACTGACATAGATTTATGTGATCATTAGACATAATTATGAGGTTCACAAAGGATACTTCCTCATGTGTAGCATTAATGAACTTACACATGGATCTCCACATGCTCTCATAAATTTATGTGATATACTCAATCCACATTCAGGCATTATGAATCCTAACCATTCTTGCAAGCCGGTTGACTAAGTATTATTATGTGGCACAAATATTAATTCCACATGTTCACAACATCGAAAATACATTTGACTCACCACGTGGGTGCTTTAACCCAACACACACAATTATGATCCCTATAGGAATCTATTTGGTTCTCGTGTGTTCATGAAATACAAGAAAACTACTTGTTTGTTCATGTGCTCATGTCAAAAAATCTACTTGACTAATGTGCTCATGTAATTAAAAATACTTGACTAATACACATTACACTAATTTGCATTACCTCTGTTGGCACATGTAAACTTGTTTCTTTTTACTAAACTAAGTATTCCTTAGTTCTTAAATCTTAAGTTACTCACCACTCCTAAATTACTGCTGATTGATTTTATTACTTAAGAATAAAATGTACAACTAAGTCTAATGGTTACACATTAAATACGTTGTTTACTAGAAGAAAAGGAAACTCACTATGTTGTCCTAATGTACAGTTTATCTATCACTATGATAACTGAATATATTATTTAGTTTCACTAAATGAATTTCTTAAGAACTCACTACATGGGTTTACAACACGTTGACTTACCAATTCTTCTCCTGGGAAAAATTCACAGACTACTAAACTAATATGAAATATAGCATTGTTTACATCATTCTTTTGAATGGCCCCAATCACCACATGTCAACAACAAGATGTCAAGTACTCGATTTGGCTTGTTTCCAAATCTATTGGCCGCTAGTTTTCTGGTCCTACTATTCTCACTAGACTTTTAACTTGCTAACTTGTTCTAGCGAGTAGAGCTACCAATTTTCCGCATGCACAGTCGCCTTTCATCTAGTTACGACGAGTTCGTGGCAAATGAGGCTCTGAGATCGGTTGTTGCTGTTTTTTATCTCAGCTTTTCCGTTCCCAGTTTTCGGATGGATGTTGCTGTTGCTTCCTATTGTCGTAAATGAGTCGTAAATTTAGGATTTTCCCTAGCGGAACAAATTATTCTTGTTGCGGTGTCAATACTCCACTGTTGTACGGAGAAATATTCACAGCTCCGTTACGGCTTGTGAAACTATTGTGAAAAAGTATATCACAAATATCTTATCATTATTAAGTGCAATGCCGGCTGGCGTAGGCGTTCATGACTTTCCACAGATCTTGGTTAAAGATGTTCTGCAGCAACTCTGTTGATAATATTCCTCCATGCCACCGTCTTAATCCATCCAGTTTCACTTCTCTTGGTCTGCCTCTATCTCTCTTCCCCTCAACCTTTCCAGTTGTCACGATGTTCTCCAATACCCCTCTTCTCATCACATAACCAAGAAAAGCTGTTTTCCTCTTTCTTATTGTTGTACTTTAGATATGCAGATGACACAGTCTTGATTGCAGACAATGCGCAGGATCTACAACAATTAGTAGATGCGGTTGTTGCACACAGTGAACAACTAGGGTTAGAATTAAATTGTAAAAAGACACAGATTATGGTCGTGACTAGGACGAAAGAAATACAACAATGTAATATACAAGTAAATGAGAATATTCTTCAACAAGTGAATCGCTACAATTGTCTCGGAACAGTCATAACATCTGATGGGAGAAGAGATTAGAACAAGAATCGCCATGGCGAAAGTAGCCTTTAGCAAGATGAAAAACATTCTGACCAATAAAAATATGTCAATTGAAACGAGAAAAAGAGTGTTGAGGTGCTACATAGAGCCTGTACTTTTGTATGGATGTGAAACTTGGACAATGAGCAGTCCAGCTGAAAAACATCTGATGGCTATAGAAATGTGGTTTCTGAGGAGAATGCAAAGAATACCATGAACAGACAGAAAAACCAATGACCAAGTATTACAGGGATCAAATGAAAATCGTAAATTGATTAGAGAAATTAGACGTAGACAGTCAAAATTTTTTGGACATGTTATGAGAAGAAATGAATTGAAGAACTTAGTGACACCTGGCAAGATTGAAGGGAATAGACCAAGGGGAAGACCGAGAAGTAAATACCTGGATGGCTTGGCCACATGGCATGGTCGAGATAGGGACACTGAGCTTATCCACGACTCTGATGATCGAGTGAAATGGCGAGTCATGTCCGCCCACGCTTTCCGGCATGGCACATGATGGATGGATTGTTGTATATAATGTTCTAGTTTAATTAACCTTTTTCAGGCAGTCGTTGTTAGTTACTTTGGCATACCAAGGAATTTGCAACATTTGTCTCAGGAACCACATCACTGTTGCTTTTAATCTCTTCCTAATTTGTCCATTTCATTCATTCATTATGTGCCATGCCGAAAACGTGGGCAATCATGTTCTGCCACCTCACTCGATCACCAGAGTCGTGAATCAGCTCCTTTCTTTGCACTTTCTGTTACTACAATGTCCAACAATTGTTGTAGGTCTGTTGCATTATCCGCCACCAAT
>OY992890.1:92378661-92621161 GCA_963921405.1 Cepaea hortensis
CAGACGTGAACGGGAGCTTATATGACTACTTATATGAATTAAATGAGATGCTCCCCACCAGGAGCTGGGCGAAGCCGGGTCGGGTCAGACAGACAGGCAGACAGACAAGCAGACAGACAGACAGACAGACAGACAGACAGACAGACAGACAGACAGACAGACAGACAGACAGACAGATCCCCGCCAGGGCCTGGGCGTAGCCGGGCCGGGTCATCTAGTATTAATTATATGTATAGCATTCATACATTAATATTAATTATATGTATCACAGACTTATATTAATATTACTTCTATGCATAGCAATCATAATTAATATTACTACTATGTATAGCAATCATAATTAATATCAGTTATATGTTTAGCAGTCATACATTAAGAGTAATTATTTGTATTGATTGATTGATAGCAGTTATACATTAATTACGGCTCTAAGTATTACCTAAGAATTATATTTCCAACAACTAATCACAAGGAATTGTTGAATACGATGGTAGCTATTTCATATTTCTTTCTTTTTTTTTTCTTGTTTGTTTTTTGCTCTTATTTCTGTGATTTATCTTTCACAGAGTGTTTGCTATCCTTTTATCTAATTATTTAAATGCTTTTACTTGCCACATAACACACACACACACACACACACACACACACACACACACACACACACACATAATATAGATAGATCGACAGATAGACACATACACACACACACACACACACACCCACACACACACAGAGGCAAGCACACATTGACAAGCAGACAGACAGTGGGGTAGACAGACAGACTGACGAATGGATGGATGGAAATTTGGATGGATGGAAAGGTGAATGGGTTGATGCACAGATTGATGGTTGTGTTGATAGATGGATGAAAAGATAAATGGGTTGATAGATGGTTGGATGTATGGGTTAAAGGGTGGAAGGATGAATGTGTAACAGTAGCTCGTGAAAGTAAAGCAACAGGGACAAACGTCAGTCCAAGGCCGAATATTCTTAATTCCGTTTAATCGGTGATACATCGTACAAACGTTGTTGACAAAATCAATAACTGTCAGACCAGATGTTAACAAGCATCCTTCTCTGATGATGGAACAATCCCAAACTACCTTGTTTCCATGTGGCTCGTCATAGCACGACGAGCACTACCTAGCCCTTACCCCTTAGTGATGTGCCCAAGCGTGCTTATACTAATCTTCCCATTGCACGCCACTTTTGATTCCCCTGTAGCAAGGCTACTCTTATAATACCTTATTCACCCCACGAAGACTTTTCCCCGAAAAGTCTGAAAAGCTATTTATCTCTCTTAACCCACAACCTCAATATTCAAAATAACTCTTATGTATAGCCATCCGCTAGCCATTCCCCAGCAGCTCACCCCACTTCATGGAAATCCAGTAAACCCTTATCCATTATTTCTCCTATTAACCTCTAAGTTCTAAACACGACTCTTCCCAACCAAACATGGACTTAGCTAACTGCTATTTCCTCTATTCATTATAATACCCCAGCACATATGTGTACCTTTTCAAAATACTTCTTCTTCTCTTCCACAAGGTCACAAGCGATCCGCTTAAACCTTATTATTACAAAAGACATGTAAGCCTGTCCAAATTACCGGTATCAAAATTCGCAAATAACATGATCATATATGTGTTAAGAAAATGCAAGTTATCACTCTCTCGTAACAATTAAAACAACACAGGATAGACAGATAGAGAAATGGTGCGCACCAAGAAAAGATAACAAGAAATAGTACCATTTATCCTCCCTTGCACATTCAAAAACTTTATGAAATAAAGTTTTTCAAAAACAAACCTTATAGAAACCATATAATCTATGAAAAATGATATGTTTCAGTTGCGTATTCTTTAACCAGTAATTAAAATACTTTGTTATCTGTATCCTTATAATGTGCCTTCACTAGTCTCCATGTAATCACAGCGTCTTTACGTTGCTTACTCACTATCTGTTCGTTAATTTCTCCCCAATCATTATAACCGCAACCCTAATATATAGTCATAGTCACGCATATGTTACATACTAACCATGGTTCTCAGTTCGTGCACCTATTATCACAGCCTTCTTAAATAACTATGTAAAATCCTTATCATTCCTAGTTCCTTTTATATGTTTTATGCTGATAACCACAGCCTCATTTCTAAGTTCAACCAATCTCTCCCACAATCCAAACATGGCATTCAATCCATGTTTTTCTATTAACGCTGACTAGCGCAGCACCTATTACAACCCCCACATCCTATTATAAGCATCTCTGGCATTCATCGTTCGTATCTAATTTAGTTCTGGACCATTATGATATGTGCTAATATCTACAGCCCCATCTCTGGCCACACCCAAGTTAAACTAAGCCTTCAAACATGGCCCTCACTCCATGTTTATCTAAATTTACCACTACTAACAATGCGAATATGTCTCTCTCTATAGTCTAAAGTCGTTTGCTTATTATTATCTGAACGAAGGATCCTATTACTTATTCAATAAGGCCCAGTCTTATTGATCTAAACCAACTCTTTACTCAGAGCAAAATAATAACAGTTTTTTAAACAAGTCTTAACAGTCATCAACTTAATATACTGATTTCAAACAAGTCAAAATAACTGAAACTACAAATTATGAGTCATTAAACCAAACATTTCAAAACAAAACGCTTTCCCCCCAAATGGACATACATGGTTTTATCCCCGACATAATATACATAATAAAACAAGGATCAATTTAAATCAAGACACAATTACTTAATGTCATCCAACATTACCGGTCACTTTTACGAACCGATAATTTACACGTTAAAGAAGGAAAACACAACAAGTCATACCCTAAATTTAAACGGCAACTAGACAATATGTATCCCGTTAACCACGGTATCCCCGCAATGCCAAAACCACCAGAAAATGTCTATTTACTATAGACCTCATTAATATGTATTGATACACATATCCCCCAACATTAATTAAAATAATATATACTCTTCTTCCTACAAGTCGTATCTTGTGGGTAATACATCTAGCTACTGGATTTGTACCAACAACTAATTTTACTTTCACTTCATAAGGACTTTCTCTCAGTTCAAGTCTCTCATCCACCCGATGCAACAAATGTTGTATTCTCCCGCATCACTAATCTCCATCATCTCACCACAATAACTCAAGGTTACACCCAACTCCCTCCTAACTTCATTTACACACACTGCGCTGGCAGTCACGTCACTCACATTTATCGAAACATGTTCTACAGTGCTCTACTTATAATACTCTGACGCTCAGCTGGTTAGTCACGTTCTCTTCTTCCTCTGCTTACATCACTCATCTCTCATCTCACACATTTGTTCTTTCATATGTCTTCGCGCTTTAACTCACGTTTCTCGTACCACTTTCGGAAACAGCATCCAAATACGCATACATCTAATGACTGGTTCTACATGGACAACCTAACACATCAACTAACCATCCAATTTATCAACAAATCCTCACAACAAACCTCACTCCATCATGCTTCCGCCAACGACACCGGATTTGCTTCCTAAAACGACAAACGGAACGTTAATTCCCTATCTGTCACCCTGTCATAGAATTTTCACTAATTATTTCTACCATCCAATACCACTCATTCTAAACAGAAGCCATCTCAAATTTCCAATCATCTACTCTCTACCTCCCAACTTTCGCATACTCAGTTACTCTGTCCTCCACGTAATCACCGGCATGCTTTATCAGCGTCACCACTCAGCTTCCAAGAAAACAAATTAGACATCAAATCAACATTCTACTAACCACTCATCGCACCCTAAGCTCAGACAGTGACACAATTTCCCTTCACACTGCTTCAAGTCTGATATATACCAACCGCCCCGTACATCCATGCGCTACTACCTATCATCACCTGACATCGTTCTATCCATGCATTCCAACCAGATGGCGTTTCAAAACTTCACTCTTCATTCTCTAATCAGAGCGACGAACACAGGTTTGTCTACACGTTTATACACGCAAGGACAACGCATAACCAGACAATCACTCCAACACTCAACTACTCACTCACTTCTCATCAATCTCCTATAACAATGATCTACTTCTTCGCGCTATTCTCAGGCTATAACAGCCGCACTACCCAATCGGTCAGTAATCTATGACTGCTCCATGTATCTTTACGCTCGCTCTTCCCTACCCCAAAACAAATTATACAACACAAGACAACCCTACATCAGTTCTCAACATCACACATCACTTGCAGTGATTCTCCACCTCTTTTCACCGCACAAAATAACACTATTGGGCTATACCAACCCACCAACATCATAATATTACGCATCAAACCTGAGTTAGTTTAACCTCAATTATCAAAAACCGTTTCGCCAACATCTCAGAACAACTTCTCAACGCATTCCATCACTAAACATGTTCGTTATTATTCAACTTTGATCATAGTGTCTCTCTTCATCTATCTCTGTTAACATCTATAGCTATCTGTAAAAAAAAATGTGGACGCAACATCATATATTCGCGGAGCTTCCTCGCGTCATCTTCTGTATAGGTCCCTATTCCTGATATCTCTTTATAATTATTCCTCTTACTAACATTCCCTCTTTTATTTCTCCTTCGTGGTTGCTCACTTGCCGTATCCGTCATTGTACCAAACTGTTTGTACCTACCTAACTCGTCGTCCTCTGAATAATCAGTGTCTATAGTTGTTCTATTAGCCTGCTGTTTACCATATGTTGTAGAAGTGGAAGCAACTTCTCTATAACTTGAACCAGTACACCTGAGATTCTTATTTATACCACTACCTTTCATGCTTCGGTCAGGGATGAGCTCAATGTCTCCATCTGAAGAATCTGATACAGCAGTCGTACCTACATTGACTAATAGACTAGTTGCAGTCCTATCCCTAACGTTTTTTCTAACTTTCCTCTTGGTCTTTGTCTGTCTATCTTTCTTAATTTCAACTGTCTCCCTTAGTCACTTTCAACTGAGTTGGTTTTGATTGAGTTTGTACTAACTCGGTTTGACTTCCCTTCGTTATCTTGCTGGCTGGTTGTACCTGGACTTTCTTTTCTACGGTATCAATTTGTGTCTGTGTGTTCCGTTCTACCACTTCAATCATCTGCGTCTGAGTCTCCTGGTCTATTTTCTTTACTAATACCGTCGTCTTCTTTTCCTGTTTAACCCTTACATTTGCAAGCGTCTTTGGAATACTTGGTATCTTATTTGTGTGTTCTACTCTGTCTTTCAACTCTGACCTTAAATATTGTCTCCGTCTTTGCTCAAACCAGTCGTCCCGTCTTTTTCTAGCAGTCACACTATGGGAAGGCCAATTCCATTGTTTCCTGGAAAGGTTTATCTGAGGCCCATCTCTGTATCTTTGTTCGTTATAACAGCTTCTGATCTTAGTCATATCTGGCTCAACGTAACTGTCTCTATATATAACGTTCTGTTGTCTTCTGTTTTCATTAAATAGTGACTGTCTTCTGTTATTCTTTCCTACTCTGTTGCACTCCACATTAAATTTATAAGTCTCTTGCTCCGTCGTTCTTCTCCGCAGCCCTTCTACAAAATTTTCAACCTAACTGCCACTTTCAATTCTTTTAACCAGGTAGTTACGCGACCCAATTCTCTATGGAAGTGGTTCATATTTTTACTCTGTATGCTATCTCAGCCTAAAACAATATCCTTCTTCTTCTATATGCTTCTTATTCTCTCCTAATGTGGTCCGACACTGGCGTTACACTTGTCTGGTAAGCAAGTCTGTGGCTCCTACCAAAAAAGCGTGTTTCTCGATGGCTACAATCCATTTTTTGAAATATCTTGCCTGACCACTGAATTTCTCAATATCAATACCTATGCTCTGTTGTTTCAAGGCTGTGTCCAACCTAGATATGGCACTACCTACTCCACCCAGAACCTGCGTCAAGGAAGCTTCATCCTGTGCCATTTTACTATCTTTGTTAACTATATTAATTAACTTCAATCAATTATAGTACTTAATTATAGTAATATAATCACATTTATAATAAAAAAAAAACAAATTTTTACCATTAATTTTACATTATTCAGCCTGTCTTCAACGGCGGGCGTAGAAAGTCTGTAAGTTGCGACCAACGACAAATGTTCTTCAAACTCGCAGGTCCCGTAAACTTCTCAACGACAGTAGTGTTTGCTTCAGTTACATATCGGCTTCGGAAAACATACTTCTGGCTTCTGGCCTCTGGCTTCTGGGTTCTGACTTCTGGCTTCTGGCTTCTGAATTCTGGCTTCTGGCTTCTGAATTCTGGCTTCTGACTTCACCCCTTGGGCGGTTAGTAAAAGGCGATTTGAAATTGTCCTTACTCTTGGGCAGTTAGTAGAAAGCGACTTGAAATTGTCTTTACCCTTGGGCGGTTAGTAGAAAGCGATTTGTAATTTCTTCAGCCTTGAGCGACATAAAAAAACTACTGAGTTGATGAACTTCTTCAGTCCGGAGCGGCATTCAAAAACGTCTGACTTGAAATGAAGTTTGACTTTGAGCGGCCTTCAAAAATGACTGATTTGAAACGAAGTCAAACTTGAGCGGCCTTTAAAAGCGACTGACTTGAAATGAAGTTTGACTTTGAGCGGCCTTCAAAAGCGACTGAGTTGAAATCTTCACTCTTGCATGGGCAGTTGACAACAAAGTTCATGGCGTCTGTTCTTTATAAGTTCCCAATTGTGCATCCGTACAAGCTGATCAAGTTGATGTGTAAGTTTGGAGAACACTTTGCTTGGCCGCGACAACCCGAGCAGAAATCCTAAGTCATAGGCACCATTTCTGATATGTTACAGTAGCTCGTGAAAGTAAAGCAACAGGGACAAACGTCAGTCCAAGACAGATGTTAGCAAGCATCCTTCTCTGATGATGTAACAATCCCAAACTGCCTTTGTTTCCATGTGGCTCGTCATAGCACGACGAGCCCTACCTACCCCTTACCCCTTAGTGATGTGCCCAAGCGTGCTTATACTAATCTTCCCATTGCACGCCACTTTTGATTCCCCTGTAGCAAGGCTACTCTGTCATAAATGGATGGATGGATGCATGCATCATGCATGGATGGATGGTTGGATGGATGGATGGATGGATGGATGGATAGATGGATGGATGGATGGATGAAAGGATGGATGGATGGATGGATGGATAGATGCTTTGATAAATGGATGGACAATCGTAGAATACGAGACAATAAACTGCTATGAATATTCAAAACTATATATTCCCTCCTCAAACACAGAAGCCACAAACAATTTACTGCACGATTTATTGCCTGGCATATTTTGCTGCATCGTGTTAGATGCATACTGCAGAGTTATATATATATATATATATATATATATATATATATATATATATATATATATATATATATATATATATATATATATATATATATATATATGAAGTGAATAAATGAATAATACTTTAGCTGAAACGTCCTAGGAATATATTCATCCGTTACCTAAATGTCGCCAAACATTTCATAACATTCTTTGTTTCTTGCACAATAATCGACACCCAAAATGTCCTCCCAACAGCTAAACTCCGCTCCAAAAGTGAAAGTTCTCACCGCCAATGGTATTTTCGTGAACCAAGAAACGACCATTAGAGACGCCTTTGTCAACGATGTCAGAAACTACTACCTGGCTCACGCGTCCACCTTTGACCCCTTAGACCCAGCTGGCCCGGAAACGGTTATCAATGACTATGTTGAAAACAAAACACAGGGACTCATCACGGACCTTATCCCACCAAGTAATGATTATATTATGTACTTTTTTGTCTAAACAATGGCATGCTACTGTACTTTTTTATCTAAACAATGGCATAATAATGACAGAGTTCTTTCTATATGTCTGCCAAGAATGTCATAATAATAGAGTACTGAATTCGATTCGAATCCATATTTACGAGAAAGAAACTAGGTTTGACAGGTGTGTCCTCAAGTTGGTATGGCTCGTTTGCGTTTGTGTTGGCGGGACACAAGATAAGATTGTTATGGGACGTGATACCTCACATTGCCCAGATTACAGTCTGACTGGTTGTCCTCACATTATCCAGATTACAGTCTGACTGATTGTCCTCACATTATCCAGATTACAGTCTGGCTGATTGTCCTCACATTATCCAGATTACAGTCTGACTGATTGTCCTCACATTGTCCAGATTACAGTCTGACTGATTGCTGACCACATTAAACATTGGTCTTAGTGGACAGATCCGTTATATTATATTAACTTACATTGCCACTCGATGTCACAACCTCCCACAAGTTCGAAATATACCGCGAGATCGGTTCATTTTATATATTTCATGCACCCAGCCCGCATTGCACAACTTCTCATGATCACAAAGTTAATCTATCACTTTCATTTTAAACACTTCTATATTAACCGTCAAACGCAAAGTGTTTAGTCCAGTAGAGAATTTCCTTCTTCTGATTCCGGTCGAAATCCGTGTTTCTCGCGCTCGGGAAAAGCCGTTTCCACTGTGGGTGGCGGTCCATGACAATATTGTGTTTGTAGATCAGGATAAGGCGTTCGATAGAGTAGATAGATTATAAATTTTGGGCCATCCTTGAAGACTACGGCATACAAGGACAGTTACTACTAGAAGCAGAAGACATAATAAACACGTACTACTCTAGCCAAAGTGCAATAAGAACACCAGAAAGTATATCAGATATGTTTACAGTCAATGCAGGAGTGAGACAGGGATGTGTTCCCCCAACCCCTGTTATTTAATATATATCTATATATCTAAATAGAATATCCAAAGAAGCAAGCCTTGACAAAATCGTTTCAAAAAACCTAGTGAAATCTTTACTTTAGACGAAACAATAGATTACCTTTAATAACGGAGCTTTTATTTGCAGACGATCATTGTCTGTTTTACAGAGAGAGGGTAGACTGCAAAATCATATTAATAAGCTGAGTTGAATGAGCAGCAGTTGCAATATGAATTTAAATACAATTAAAACTGAAGTAATGCAGGTTAGCAGATCTCTTGGTCCACTAACAATTTTAACAATTTTCAGATGCCATTAATGCCTTGACAGAAGTGGTTTTGGTGAACACGATATACTTCAACGCGTCGTGGCAGAATCCATTTTATGACAGGGAGACACGACAAGCGGACTTCTTCAGCGCTCAGGGAACAATCCAGGTACTTCATCATTACTTGTCTGTTTAACACTAGATTAGATTGTATTCAGTTAGCCCTGTTGGTAAGTGAGGGAGGGAGTGAGTGAAGGGAGGGAGGGGATGAGAGGGAGAGAGGTTGTGAGTGAGTGAATGAGGGAGTGAGAGGGAGGAAGGTGTTAAAGAGGGAGGCGGTTAGTGAGTGAGGGGGTGAGTGAATGAGGGTGAAGCAAGCGAGTGAGCAATTGAGTGAGGGGGGGGGGGGGGTGAGAGAGGTAGGGGGGTGAATAAGGGTAGCGGGGTCGAGCGAATGTGTATACGTGATTTGTCTACAAGCAAATACGAGTAAAACCGTGTTTGAGCCACATTATCGATGTTTCGGTATACAAAAAGAAAACAAGGAAATCATGATCTTATTCAACGCCTCAAAGCCACAACAACAACCACAAATACAGGAACAACAAGAACAATAACCACCACAACAACAACCACACAAACAACGACAACACAAAGAACAATGGTGTCAACGTCTCATAAATACAGGTAATCTTAGCTCGTCATCTTAAGTATGACAGTGAGTCTTTCTACATGAACTCAGTGAGATATCACACGGTCGTATGTAGGATAACCTTATTTATTCAGGCAAAACGGTAGCATCGTGACATGAATACATATTATCACATTACACACAATTGGTATCACAGTATTCTATCTACAATAATGGCAAATCACATTCAGTCGTAGCAGACATCCGTGCGCTCATAATACAGTTCACTCTCATTCCCCGCACGTAATAACTCGCTGCTACATTCACTCAGCAAGGCTAGCTTTCACACCGGCATTTAATACACTCTCCCGCCCAGTCGCACACGTCTTTCCTCTATCACGGTCAGTCCCAGTCTGAGTCTTCTGGTGTTCGGTCTGATAGTCACGTGGTGCTTGACCGCGTGTCCCCTGTGATAGTCGTGCTGTGTCGTTGTCTCGCTGTCCTAGGTGTCCGGTCTTGTTGACTCAGGTCCTTTAGTGCAAGGTTGTACTGTCAGCATAGGACGCAGTCCCGTCTATGTCCTTGTGTCCTGTTCATAGCTGGGTCTTGTTGTCCCGTCTATGTCCTGTCTATGACGTCTCTATTGTCCTGTCTCTGACATCTATATTGTCCTGACTATGTCCTCATCCGCACTCCCCAACACGCTGACAAATGGCAACAACAACAACCACATAAACAATAACAACACAAAGAACTATCGCAACAACAACAACAACAACACAAATAACGACAACACAAAGAACGATGGCAACAACAACAACCACACAAACAACGACAGCAAAAATTGCATCATTAACGATAGCACCAACAACGGTGATAATAACCACTAGGATAACAATAACAATAATTATACCGACAACAATAACAACAAGAATCACAAGAATAACAATAACAACAACTATATCAATAATCACCACAATAACAACCTCATTGGTAACAGAAACATGACAGCAGAAATATCAGCAATGAATGAATCACCAAAAAAACAAGAAGTAGATTGTGAGCTTTACTAACACACGATTACAAGAAACAAATTGGACGTTGCGGCTCAAGCCTTCGTCAGCACAGAACAAAAAAATACAAACCGACACAAAACTACATGAACAACACTACATGACAATAATATTAAGGGTACTTATCTGAATCTGTATCCTAGCTTGGAGAAAAAACTATGGCAACAACAACAACCACACAATCAACGACAACACAAATTCTTGAAATAACAGCAACAACTACAATAGCAGCGAAAATAACAAAAACATTAGTAACCATCACAGAACCAACCAACACAATAACACTAACAACAGCCACTACAACAACAGAAGCAACATCTACAACAACGACAAATATTGCAAGAACAAAGACAACAACTACACAAAGAACAACAACTACAAACACAAGAACGACAACAGCAGCAGCAACGACAACTATAATAGCAACAAGAACAACAACAACGTGGACGATAATAACAACAACAATAGCAGTAATTACAATAATAGCAATATCAGCAACAAAAATAACCACAGCCGCAATAGCAATCAATATCTCAAGAGCAACAACAACAATAAAAACAATAATAATAACTACAGCCTCAACGACAACTATAATAAAAAAACGGCACCACCACCACCACAACAACAACATCAGTAACCACAGCACAATAGCCATCACCACAGCAACAACCATAATAACTATAGCCACAACGATAACACAACAACCATGAGACCACCACCACAACAACAACCACAGTAACAACAACCATAATAACTACAGCCACAATGACAACACAACAAACATTAGACCATCACCACCACAACAATAATTGCAGTAACAACAACAATAATAACTATAGCCACAACGACAACACAACAAAACCGACACCACAACCACAACAATAACCACAGTCATAACAAAAACAATAATAACTACAGCTACAACGAAAACACAACAAAATCGACATCACCACAACAACAACAATAATAACTATAGCCACAACGACAACACAACAAAATCAACATCACCATAACAACAACCACAGTAACACCAACAACAACAGCAACCACAGTAACAACAGCAACAACCACTCCCCAGGTCACCACCATGTTCAGTACAAGGACCATGAAAATCAAGAGAAACTTCTACGGCGCAGACGTTGGAGAACTGGCTCTCGGTGATGGAAGGTTCTCGTTCTTCATCCTCCTACCTCACAACGTGAATGGATTAGCGGAGCAAGGTAATTTTCAATCAGCCAGGTGTCGCCTTAACCATGAAGGTTGGCTGTAATGTATCATCAACATTGTCTTTCGCCATGATTGTACATTCTATCAGACCGCTGTTCGTTCACCTCTTGGTGTTGTTTTTCCACAACTTGTATCGTTGTCTACCTCTTTTTCACTTGTCTTCAACCTTACCCTCCACTATCCTTATCATATGGTCATAAATCATTATTATGTGCCTCATAACAAGACACAATTAATTACGCAACCACGTGCATACAAAATTTAAGATTGGCGAATCAGCCATGTGCACATGTTAATTTATTCCGCAGACAGCATGTCACATAATCCAAAACTGCTCAAAATACAACATATCTAGGCAAACTTTCTGGCCTAGAGAAACAACAGTAGACGATAAACTCTATTGATCACTGACAGTGACAAAAACAAAGACAGCGAAGTTCATACAAGAGACAATATTGCCGTTATAGACAAATATCAAGGGAACGAAATCAGAAGAAGAATGGCAATTGTTATAAGATAAAGAATACTTATCTAGATGTCCAATCAGTGGACACATCAACACATCCTAATGGTTGTTTTTCCTAACTCTAAAACACAAGAATCTTCTCAAAATAACACAGGAGGGATAAGATGAAGACAGGCGAACAAGAGGTAGGTAACCATACATTTAAAAAGTTCACATCAAGAGACAGACTAACAGAAGTCCGTCGGAGTGTACAACCGAAACTAAAGATAGATAGCGCTGGAGATCTATTCCAGAAAATCGTCAATTTTTAGACCACAAGTAAATGATTGATAGATTCATTCATTTATTGAGTTGTTAATTAAATTATTGACTCATATCTAAATGTCTGAGACGATAACCGAATTATTTTTTTATTTATTTATTTATTTATCGATAGCGGTATATCTGAGACGACAAGCGAATTCATTCATTCATTTAATCATTCAATGATAACGGTATATCTGAGACGAGAAGCGAATTCATTCATTCAATCATTCATTCAATCATTCATTCATTCATTCATTTATTCATTCATTGATAGCGGTATATCTGAGGCGAGACGCGAATTCATTCATTCATTCATTCATTCATTCATTCATTCATTCATTCATTCATTCATTCATTCATTCATTCATTGATAACGATATATCTGAGGGAGGAAGCGAACGATTGATTGATTTATAACTGTATGTTTGAGACGGCAGGCGAAATACTGTTTCATTGATTCATTGATTGATTACGGTATAATTGAGACAACAAGCGAATAATTGATTTTATTCACTTTTTGATTCACATATTGATTCAATTATTGATTGATTCATTTATTCATTGATAATTGTATATCTGTGACGACAAGCTAATGATTGATTGATTAGTTCATTCATTCATTCATTCATTCATTCATTCATTCATTCATTCATTCATTCATTCATTCATTCATTCATTGATCGGTAACGGCATATGTGATCAGGCAGCATCCGCCTCTGTTTACGCTCACTAATTTAACCCGCGAAACTAATTATCAGTAAATCATTAAGTCAGTCAGTAAATCAAGCGCAGGATTCTTTTACACGATTTAAGACGCACCGGGCATGTGGTGCTTGACCTATATCTGTATAGACCAACCGGCAACCAGTGGCTGATGTGGCCAGTGCCACTCGGACCGCCGTTGCTTCCCAAGACATGTACGGGTACACATGTTGTTCTATGGGCGTATCAGAGAAATCACTGCAGATATTGTCTATCAAGACATGCACGGGTACACATGTTGTTCTATGGGCGTATCAGAGAAATCACCGCAGATATTGTCTATCAAGACATGCACGGGTACACAAGTTGTTCTATGGGCGTATCAGAGAAATCAGTGCAGATATTGTCTATCAAGACATGCACGGGTACACATGTTGTTCTATTGGCGTATCAGAGAAATCACTGCAGATATTGTCTATCAAGACATGCACGGGTACACAAGTTGTTCTATGGGCGTATCAGAGAAATCACTGCAGATATTGTCTATCAAGACATGCACGGGTACACAAGTTGTTCTATGGGCGTATCAGAGAAATCACTGCAGATATTGTCTATCAAGACATGCACGGGTACACATGTTGTTCTATGGGCGTATCAGAGAAATCACTGCAGATATTGTCTATCAAAACATGCACGGGTACACATGTTGTTCTATGGGCGTATCAGAGATATCACTGCAGATATTGTCTATCAAGACATGCACGGGTACACATGTTGTTCTATGGGGGTATCAGAGAAATCACTGCAGATATAGTTCATCAAGACATGCGCGGGTACACATGTTGTTCTATGGGGGTATCAGAGAAATCACTACAGATATTGTCCATCAAGACATGCAGGGGTACACAAGTTGTTTTATGGGGGTATCAGAGAAATCACTGCAGATATTGTCTATCAAGACATGTACGGGTACACATGTTGTTCTATGGGCGTATCAGAGAAATCACTGCAGATATTGTCTATCAAGACATGTACGGGTACACAAGTTGTTCTATGGGCGTATCACAGAAATCACTACAGATATTGTCTATCAAGGCTGATGACGCACTCAAGGAGTGTAAAGTTAAGATTAATTTATGTACCAGAATGGTCAACCTATCAAGAACAGAGAAAATCAGAAATGAATAAATCAGGACTAAAATGGGGGTTATAGCGGCGCTAGATTTCATCACAAAACAGAAACAAATGGTTTGGCCATATAACTAGACTATCAACTAACAGTATACTACAACAGGCAATAATGTGCAGACCAGAGGGAAGCAGAAGATGAGGCCGACAACGCAAATGATGGATAGAGGGAATAGCAAACTCGATACATGAAGCCCATAAACGGACACTCTCTTCGACAATGCATGGTACAAGAGGGACAAGATGAGATGAGATGAGATGAGATGAGACGAGATGAGGTGTTGAGAATTAAGATGCATGTCGTTTGCAGGACGTTGCGACCACACATAATTTGAGTTTTACGGCAATTATACCTTCAGTAGTTTGCCATTGCTTTCTGAACGAAGAGTCAACGTTGAAGTCCAACAGGCCAATGTCTGGAATGCACCCACAACCCCGCCGACAGTGCACAGGAAGTTAAAGAGCGAGCGCGTAAACCCCTCGCCCAGGCTGACCTCTACAGTGAAGTTAGATGCTGTCAAACACAACCTGTCAAGGGGAGATAACAGTGGAAGTTGGCTGCAGGTCCTTTGTTTACATTACGTCATAATACACCCTAGTATTTATTGGTAGTTTGAGATTTTCTAGGCATATTTCCAAACATCAGACCGGGCGATTTGGTAGTGGATTCTTTTGCGTTGATTTTATGTATGAGGAGTCGGCCGTTTAGAAATTAATGGCGAACTAGTGAACGTAACATTGCTTAGTAAATCACAAGCACCAAATAAACGCTGGAATTTATTGCAAAGTCCTGTACAAGGTCATGCAACTAATTTTTCAGTTTCCCACTGCTTTCTGAACGGTCGACAGTCACGCCATTGTGAAAATCAACGCAAGGTGATCTGCTCCTTTGGAACCAGGTATGTTCCAGCCTAACATGGATGCAAGAAACTGCTTCGGAAGTGAAGGTGCCAGATGTGATATTGATAGCTTCACCCATTGCCGATTAATCTAACAAATATATGGGACTACAGCAGATACCCGATAGACTTTGTGGCCTAGTTACCTACTTTCTTTCGCTTTGAACTTAAGCATAGTCTACACGCGCTATTTTTTATAGAGCGCTGGACTGATTTTTGCGTGTGGATTAGCTTTCCCTATTACCAGTGTCCCTCGCCATCAGGCGATCCCACTCCGAATTCAGAGATACTTATAATTTACATCCCCAAGTTAAGGACGAGAAGCTAACATTTTAGTCCAACTGACATTTTTTTGTTTGGTGGATTATTGTTACAGAGGCATCTTTAACAATCCCCGGAAGAATCAAGGCGCTATTTGAAGGACTACAATCTGTCAGAGTCAACATGAGCCTTCCTAAATTTAACATCAGGTCTACTTTCGAGCTGACAACGCCCCTAAAGGTGCTCGGAATTGTCAAAGCTTTTGATCAAAATCAGGCAAACTTCACGGGAATCAACAGCGCAGGTGAGTGTGTATGTGTATGTATGGGTATATGTGTCTAAATCCAACAGTCACGTCTTTGTCATATATGACTGAGCTCCATATCACAGTCTATTAGCGCCGAATGTTGGGCGGCGCTCACCACACCCAACACCCCACCCAACACCCCACATTGTGCTGCAGGCTTCGGGCGGAGGCGCGCAAATGGGAGGCCATAAGCCTTATCCTGGCGTGAGGGAATACAACCTTAAGACTAAATGTATTGGCAAGGCAGATCAGGCTCTAAGCTTTGGTCGGTAAGTGGTCCAGGATTGAAGCTCTGACAGGCGGACAGTTTTGAGCATTGTTTGTCTTGTTCCAGACGTACTGGTGTTAACTTTCCTACGAAGTAAACTAGGCAGGTCGAGAGAGGAATCATGTTGCATGAGCAGCACCTGGTCTCTTCAGTTCAGCCCAGGTTTTTTTGTTGTTTTTTTTTTGGATATTTTTGAAACGCAGTGTAACTATAGTCTGTCAAAACGACAAGGTGCCGGAAGAAGTGTCTACATCCACCGAGTGGCTTATCCGGTACTGAACTATTCCCCCAACAAAAGTATGTATTTTTCCACGATTTCCGTGACTGAGATAGTTTTATGGGCATCTGTACAAAACGTGGATAGTCATAGCTTTCCTTGCGGGCGGTAACCATGCTAGTCGGTGTAGTAGCCATTGCTTCCCTCGCTGGCAGTTTTATTTTTATTGTTTGTTTATTTATTTTTGCACTGGCTCACTTTGAACTCCAGCGTAGTCCATAAAGGTTACGTCTAGTAGCAATGGACATAATTTAAACAGGCTACGTCTAGTAGCAATGGACATAATTTAAACAGGCTACGTCTAGTAGCAATGGACATAATTTAAACAGGCTACGTCTAGTAGCAATGGACATAATTTAAACAGGCTACGTCTAGTAGCAATGGACATAATTTAAACAGGCTACGTCTAGTAGCAATGGACATAATTTAAACAGGCTACGTCTAGTAGCAATGGACATAATTTAAACAGGCTACGTCTAGTAGCAATGGACATAATTTAAACAGGCTACGTCTAGTAGCAATGGACATAATTTAAACAGGCTACGTCTAGTAGCAATGGACATAATTTAAACAGGCTACGTCTAGTAGCAATGGACATAATCTAAACAGGCTACGTCTAGTAGCAATGGACATAATTTAAACAGGCTACGTCTAGTAGCAATGGACATAATTTAAACAGGCTACGTCTAGTAGCAATGGACATAATTTAAACAGGCTACGTCTAGTAGCAATGGACATAATTTAAACAGGCTACGTCTAGTAGCAATGGACATAATTTAAACAGGCTACGTCTAGTAGCAATGGACATAATTTAAACAGGCTACGTCTAGTAGCAATGGACATAATTTAAACAGGCTACGTCTAGTAGCAATGGACATAATTTAAACAGGCTACGTCTAGTAGCAATGGACATAATTTAAACAGGCTACGTCTAGTAGCAATGGACATAATTTAAACAGGCTACGTCTAATAGCAATGGACATAATTTAAACAGGCTACGTCTAGTAGCAATTGACATAATTTTGCCCGTGCATTAGCTTTTCCTATTTCCTGTGTCCTTCGTCATCAGGAGAACCCACTCACACTTCAGAGGTACTTGTAATGTACGTCCCCATGTTAAGGTCGAAAAGTCAACATTTCAGTCCAGCTGACCGGTGTAAGGGTTGAACACGTTACCTCAGCATCAGGGCACTAGATGGTTAAGAACGAGCGCTCTTGTTCATTCGACCAAGCTGACCGCCGTCGCCTGTATTAGCTTCGCTGTATTGTTTTGCTATTTCGCCTTGTCTTCCGTAAAGTTGTACTTCCTGTTGTCCCTGTGGATCAAAATTACTGCACTGATAATTCGTGTAACCTTTCATATAACGCGAATTTCTTAAAATAGAATGTGATTAACTTCTCTTAACTGCGCCTGCTCCGTGACGAAGGATTTAATGACGCAATTCGTAATTCGTGTACCCGCGTTCGAAACACAGCTGCGGTCGATTTGATAGCAGACCACCTTTCTTTGTATTGTTACGAAATTGTATGGATGCCGGTCGTTCAGAAAGCAATGACAAATTACAGAACGTAAACTTGCCAAGAGATCACCATCATCATCATCATCATCTTCTTCCACTTCTGCCGTCAAGCGGCGTGGGGAGGAATAATTTGCGTTCCAGCGCCCGGTGGGCGGCACTGGATAGTGTCATTTCGTGAGGTTGTACAATGTCTTTGATGTCGTCAATCCATTTTCTTCTTGGACGTCCTCTTGCTCTATTCGCAGATGATCTTTGATGTAAGGCTAGTGATGGTATTTGATGGTGTTGCATTCAAACGATATGGCCAAACCACTTGATCTTCTGTCTTTCAATAAATGTGGCACAAGGTGTTGACCCAACTGTCTGTCTGATAACATTTCTTACTCGGTCTCAGATTGTTAAGTTGGCAGCTCTCCTCAGGCATCTCACCTCGCAGGTGTTGATTTTGCGAAAGTGTGATTTGGATAAAGTCCAAGTTTGACATTGGTAGCATAGGGTTGGTGTGAATATGCTGTTTATTATCGCCAAGAGATCACAACAGCAAAAATGTTGGTGTTGATTGCGACATCCGTTAATTGATATGCAACTAATTTTTTTTTCTCTTAACCATAAGGTCCTTATTTCGTCATATTTAGTGTGGTGGGAAACGAGCAGGCGGACAGATTGGCGGGTGTACACTGCTCAATGCGCTATTTAGCATGATAAGGCAGACGTGGTCGGGGATCTTTGGGGTCGTGTGTATAGTGTGGAAGAACAGAGAGATCATCACGGGCTGGAGGGAATGGTGCTGTCGGGAGTGACCAGGGGATCTGACCGACATTCAAGACTCCGAGGATAGGCCAGACGGACACGTAATCATACTGCTATTTATATAATCAATATAGGTGCTCTTCCCTGGATGTTGAAGATTAGGAAGGAGCTTATAGGGGAATGTCACGAGTGCTTTGATATCGATTCTGGACTCAACCCAACTCAACCCAACTCAACCCACCCCGCCATCCTGCCTGAAGTTCTGCCAGTTTCATAATTCTCCAACATACCGGGTCGAGAGTTTGAAATGCGCCGCAGACGATTTGGGAACAGACGACTTAGCGTTGATTTTAGGAAGTACAGGGAAACACGTGAACGTAAGGATTGTATAGTAATTCACAGCAGTCAATCGATCTTGGGGTTGACTGAAACGGTCTTAATTAGGGCATACAATTCTCTGTTCATGTAATTCTGCAAGTGTGTGATAACGTCTTCTCCCGGCAGCCTCTGCGGTTCAGGGTTTTGTTGCGTCTGCCTCGCGCCCAGAAGGTTTGTGGCATCTGCCCCAAGCCCATAAGGTTTGTGGCGTCTGACCCACGCCCAGAAGGCTTGTGGTGTCTGCCCTGCGCCCAGAAGGTTTGTGGCGTCTGCCCCAAGCCCATAAGGTTTGTGGCGTCTGCCCCAAGCCCATAAGGTTTGTGGCGTCTGACCCACGCCCAGAAGGCTTGTGGTGTCTGCCCTGCGCCCAGAAGGTTTGTGGCGTCTGCCCCAAGCCCATAAGGTTTGTGGCGTCTGACCCACGCCCAGAAGGCTTGTGGTGTCTGCCCTGCGCCCAGAAGGTTTGTGGCGTCTGCCCCAATCCCATAAGGTTTGTGGCGTCTGACCCAAGCCCATAAGGTTTGTGGCGTCTGCCTCGCGTCCAGGTTTCCGGTGCCAGTCTTATGCCCTGATGGTTTTGTGGCGCCGGTCTCGCGCCCAGAAGGTCGTGTGTTTGTTGTCCAACTCCTTCATTCGGTTCTCGGTTGCACTTGTTACTGAGATCTCTCGGGTTCATAGCCACAGCTACAGAGTTCGTGCTATGTGGGTCGCTTCTGCAGGTGGTTTATGGAGAGAAACCAAGCCTTATGGGGTAACACTCGGTGCAATGAAGGCGTTCCTCTGGCCTTTTTAACCCCATTTCAACTTTCTCTTCTCTAGGTGGCATTTACATCAGCAAAGTTTTCCACGAAGCTGAGATTCAAGCCAACGAAGCTGGCATAGTGGCTGCAGCAGCAACAGCCATTGTGATCAGTGTAATATCTCTGCCACCGCCACCAACGGAAACATTTTATGTTCGTCACCCATTCATCTTCTTCATCAGAGATAATGATCAGAAGACAATTCTGTTCCAGGGAAAGTACACAAGGATAATGAGAGAATAAATATGGTCTTATGTTGACATCAATAACTTTTTGGCTTAATTTATTCACGTCTGTTAAATCAGAAATGCATGTGCTGACGATGGCTTTGAACGCACGGTCCATTTTGTCACTTGTTATTTCGATAATTGATCTTGTAACGGCTGCTGATCTCAGTACAATGGGCATTTGTTTTCTACTGCTGCTTCTAGTGCCAAGACTGAGTTTTGCTTTCCCTGTTACCAGTGTCCCTCGCCATCATTCAAACCGTCTTCTGGGGTATTTGTAATTTACGTCCCCAAGTCAATGACGAGAAGTGAACATTTTAGTCCAGCTGTCCGGTGTAGGGGAGGGGGGTGGGGTGAACCAACTAGCTCGGCGTCAACACACCGGAAGTTTAAGAACGAGCGCTCCTATCCATTCTGTTCATGCTTACTCTCGTCGCTTGTATTAACATCGCTGTATTTTATTTTATTTTATTTTATTTCACAAATTGTTCCGTAAAGTTTTGTTTTCTCTGTAGAATTATTGCACTGATATCTCGTTAATTCGAGTGAAATGGCGAATCATGACCGCCCACGCTTTCCGGCATGGCACATGATTGATTGATTGATCTCGTTAATGGAACGTTAGAACTATGAGAGGGAATGGCAAATTTGACAATATAAAGAAAAAAATGAGAAGACTGAATATTAACATGTTTGGTATATGTGAGATCAGATGAACAGGAATGGTTGTGATAACATCCGAGGAAAATAACATAATCCATTCTTGTGAAGAGACAAAACAGCGAGGGGTAGCAATTATAATGGATATGAAGAGATCAAAATCTATCAAAGGATACTGGACTATGTCAGACAGCATATTACTTGTAAAGTTGAGTGACGGGCCCTTTGATCTCATCATCATACAAGTTTATGCACCAACAACAGACAGCAGGAATAACATCATCGATTAATGTTATAATGATTTGGAGAATGCTTTCAAGAAATTCAAGCATTCAGAATTAAATTTCATAATGGGTGACCTGAAAGCTAAGATTGAAAATCAACAGGGAAAGATACATCGCCGAAAGTATGGACTAGGGAAACAGAATGAAAGAGGTTGAAGTGGGCAATGAAAAGATAACATGATTATTGGAAACACCTGGTATCAACATCAACCAAGGAGATTATGGACATGGAGGAGTCCTGATCATAAGATCAGAAATCGGCCTGATTACATTCTCATCAACAGAAGATTTCGAAATGACTTTAAAGTCGCAAAAGCTACACCAAGCGCAGACTGCTACAGCGACCGAAAATTATTCATAAACGTAATACATAAAAAATTTAAGAAGGTGAAATATACACCAAGAAACACAAAATTGATCTACATGCACTGAGGAGTGAGAAGAGAAAAGATAAATTCAACGTAAAGGTAAAGTACAGATCGGATGCATTGTCCGATATGGAAATATTATTTCAAGATGTCAGTGACAAATATGAAATATTAAAGACATCAGCCAGCCAAGCTGCAGCAACTGTCATTTACTGCCAATGTGTATTGCTGTGTATGGCAGAGGGGTCTTTGAACCTGGGGAATTAAGGCCGCCTGGCTAGTGCAGTCGCCGCGAACTGTGCAGGTTAGGATTTTCTTTTTGCCCCCGACAGAAAACATCCCACACCTTACCGAGAGATCGAACCCGGGTCTAGGAGAGTCCGGCGTTCTAGCCACTCGGCCAGCTGCTCCTCTTGCTGCAGCAACGACTATCCCAGAAATGAAGATTATCGGACGCAAGAAATGCATGACGGAAGACATCTTAACACTCACGGAAATATGAAGAAATCACAAAAATAACTATGAAAAATATGAAAAGATTCACGGGAAAATTATTTCATTGTGCTGAAAAAGCAAAAGAAGCATGGTTTCAGTAAAATTGCAAGGGAATTTGAAACCAATACCACACCCGGAAAATCACATTAATGCACAAAAGAATTAATGACGTCACTAGCAAAAGAACACGCACATCAACGGGTTGCATGAAAACGAACGATGATAAAGCTATAATAGAAAAAGATCGGATTGTGCATGTGTGATCAGATTACATAAAAGACCGTTATGATGATACAAGAGGGGAACAGTATGACATTCGGAATAATAATGAAGAACATTAATTTTGATGATGGAACTTCAGAATGCTCTTAACCATGTAAAAGCTGGCAAGACCCCGGTTTCAGACAATATGACAACAGAAATTATCAACGTCGTAGAAGAATTAGGAATAGACCAGGTCACCACACCACTGAACACAATGTATGCCGCCTCAATTATGTAATTGTGTAGTTATTGCAATCCTGCAGAAATGGATTGTGATCAACATTGAACAATTAGTATAATGAGCCACACCACAAAGAGTTTGCTAAGAATCATCATGCAAAGAGTTAGAAGAAAAATACAACCTGAAACAGGAGAACCTGGCGGATTCGTAAAAGAAAAGGGTCCAGTAAATGATATGTATATGCTGAGAACATTAATTGAGCATTCTATAGAAGTAAATAAAAACTTGCATTGTGCTTTTTTGACTACACAAAGGCTTTCGATCAAGTAAGACATGTCAACATGATGCAGATTCTTGCAGATTTACGAATTGATGGGAAAACATTCGTTACATTCACAACATGCGTATACAGTTTATTCTTCTACCAGTGGAAAGTTGCAGTAACCGCCTCCACCTCCATTCTCAGACGTGAGGTTGAGGTATCATGTGCCAAGCTCTCCTTTACTAAACATTGTCCATTTGCTTTTTCGATGAATTTTCAGGATCTTTTTTTTTTTTTTTTTTTGCATCTTAATACAGAGCCATCGGTGTAAATAATCACATTGCCAGGACGAGAGTAGTCATGAATTATTTGCTGAATTTCTACTTCTGTAGCGCCTGCTGGCTACTGCCTACACTCACGGCCCAGTGTGATTATAACCCGACACAAGTCTGAATTTCTATTTGGCACTCTGACCCACTCCTTACCTCTGCCAAGCTTCTCAAGTGTGCACACTTCTCTGATGGTATCTTCTGCTACAGTTCTCTGTGCTCCTCCTCTTAACAGCCTGTGGCCCTTGACTGCATCCAAGGTATCATGCAGGAAGTGTTCCTTGTCCGCAGCTACCTTGAGGTATGACCTTGAATGCAACACCTTGAGTCTCTCTGCAACGGTCGATATGTATCCCATACACACTACTTGGGTGTCCCTTGTACATCCCAGAATCACCCTCAAGGCTTTCATTCTGTATGCGCTCCAGTTTCACTAGCTGACTCTTTGAGATAGTGAGCATTCCTAGTCAATACTCTACCACTGAAATGATCAAGTGCTGAAAAAGTGTGAATAGCATTTGTTGCTCAATGTCCCTTGCTGTTATACTAATCAGTGCAATGAGCTCCTTATGATTTTTTGTAACCACCACTTCAGCATGATCCCTAAAGAACAGACGTCTATCAAAAGCGATTCCCAGGCGCTTCAGGCTGCTTTCTCTATTGACATTTCTAACATGTATTGTGAGGCTTGGGAGGTCAGTTTTAATCATCGTATCGTCCAAAGAGCACCATAAGACCTTGTCTGGGTTAATAACAGCATTAATCCCCGTGCACCAATCCATCACTTTGTCCATGGACGACTGCAGCTCCTGAGCAATTTGATTTGTGTCTTCCCCTGCCTGTATGCGAGAACATCATTTGCAAATGGTGGATCTCCTGAGAACGGGCATGGAAATCAAAGAGAGCGACAGTCACACAGTTACTGAAAGTACGGCGAACACTAAAAAGATCACAAGAGGAAATTGAGAAAGCTTCGAAAGAAAATAAAGATATTGTGAATGAATTCAAGCGTTGTGCAGCTGAGGCCAATAGAGCGAAATAAGAACACTTTATGAATGAGATAGGAGGAGATATGACACTGGGAAAGTTCTGGAAATTATACAGACAGATGCAAAAGAAAGATCGTCCTGTCACAGTAGGTAAAGTATACAGAGATAGCGGTTCACCTTTGACAATAGACAAAGAGAAAGGGGAAGCTTTCCTGCAGAGATTTATAGCACAGACAGATCAGAATGATGCGAACATGCGAGACTCGGTTAGAGAGGAACTGTCAGGTATCATTGAAGGTACCTACCGTGAAGATATCATACAGCCGGAAGATATAAAAATTTATTGAAAAAAGCAAAAGATACTGAACTATGGACCAAGGGGGCTAGGTACGTCCAAATTGAGGATATGAGTGATGAAGAACTTATATAAATGGCTGCTTGATTTAACCTGAGCATCAGGACGTCAGCACCCCAGGATTGGGTGCACAGCTATTTAACCCCACTTCCTAAACTAGGCAAACATCATTAAAAGCTAAATTCATTCATTCATTCAGTAGCATGTCCTTTACAGAACCTCGCTCCCATAACAACCTTCCGGAAAACTTCTCGATCATACACAAGATGTCCTGCGTCCGATACACCCATCTGGGGATCATCCGCCATATCCTGCACCCATCTTCTCTTTGGCTTTCCTCTTCCTCTCTTCCCAGGCATATACCCCTCCATTATTGTTCTCTCCAAACTTTCGTGACGTTTCAAATGACCAAAATATTTCAGTTTTCTTTATTTTATCGTCTTTAATAGCCAACCTTCTTCAATATTCAGCTCTTGAAGTATGGTTGCACTTGGTCTTTTCTGTATCCAAGATATTCTTAGAATTCGTCCATAACATGTATATTCAAAGGCTGTTCAGCTTGTTTAGTAAGTGTCCAGGTCTCACAGCCGTATGTTGCAATGGGAAAGATGCATGCTCTTAAAAAATCTTATTTTGTAGCCATCTGTCCTTCTTCACAATTTATTCAGTTGCTTTAGTCTTTGAAGAGCAATAGCTATTGGTCTTTTAATTTCTTTTATTGTGTCACCATTGTTGGTAATCAATGACCTAAGATATTCAAAATTTTCCACCACCTCCAATGTTTCCTTATTAACATAAATTTCTTTCTCCATAATAGTTTTATCTTTGTGCATTATCTTTTATTTTGCTATGTTAAGATATAAGTTGTGATGTTCACTATTCAATTGGGTTGAGGTTATTCGGTTTTCTGTACCGTTCCGTGTTGTGGATGGCAATACTGTATCATCAGCATACCGAATCTCTGGTATGTCATGACCACAGATATTCAGGGCATCATAAAAGCATCCTTTCAACGTCTCAGTTATTGCTCGTTGTCGTGGGAGCGACAGGGACAGTAAATACATGCGTACACAAAGGTGTCGAGACAAAATGCTTGTATACAACTATTATTTATTTAACGCACACAGTCGCGTTATGCACACGAATACATTCCAATTTCATTATTATACAATGCAAATACAATTACGACAGAATGCTCCGCCACAAAAGGCATTCGTCCTTTCGTAACGCAGTTCAGTCTCACACACAGCGCATCGGCAAATCACTGCCTCATTCTCTCAGCTATGGCAAGCTCTCATGTCGGGTACTCAATACATTCTCTCGCCAAAACACACGCATCCTTCCTCTATCACGGTCCTGTCCAGTCTGATCTCTCTAACCCTCAGTCTTGTGGTCACGTGGTACTTGACCCCGTGTGGTCCGTAATAGTCGTGCTATGTCGGATGTCTCGGTATTCTGGATGTCGTCCTGTCCTTACCCCGTCTATTGATGACTGGTGTCTCAGGTCGTTCAGGTCAAGGTTGTACTGTCACTCACGGACATTGTCCTGTCTATATCCCTATGTCCTGTCTGTAGATGGATAGTCTAGTCCCGTCTATATCCTCTCCATACGCTGACACTCCCTGGTTATGTCAATTCTGACATTTCTCATTATATTGTCGATATACAGGTTAAACAAATAGGGGAACAGCACACAGCCCTGACGGACTCTGTGGCTAAGGGCTTGCGAACGCGGTTTGTGAGCCCGTACACCCGGATTCGAATCACAGCGGTGCTGGTTTTTTCGAAAAAGGTATAGGAGCCGGTCGTTCAGAAAGCAATGGCAAACTACTGAACGTAACACTTGCCTAGTACATCAATAGCAGCTGAAAATGCTGGTGTTGACTGCAAAGTCCCGTAAGGGATACGCAACAAAATATATAAGATACTAGCTGACCCAGCCCGGCTTCACCCAGTCCCTGGCGGGGATCTATCTATCTATCTATATATCTATCTATCTATCTATCTATCTATCTATCTGTCTGTCTATCTGTCTGCTTGTCTCTCTCTCTCTGTCTTTCTATCCGTCTGACCCAGCCCGGCTTCGCCCAGCTCTTGGTGGGGAGCATCTCATTTAATTCATATAAGCAGTCATATAAGCTCCCGTTCCCGTTCCCGACTGTCTGTCTGTCTGTCTGTCTGTCTGTCTGTCTGCCTGTATGACCCGGCCCGGCTTCACCCAGTCCCTGGTGGGGAGCATCTCATTTAATTCATATAAGTAGTCATATAAGCTCCCATTCTCTACTATCTGTCTGTCTGTCTATCTGTCTGTCTGTCTATCTGTCTGTCCGACCCGGCCCGTCTCCGCCCAGGCCCTGTTGGGGAGCATCTCATTTAATTCGTATCCATCCATCATCCATCATGTGCCATGCCGGTAAGCGTGGGCGGTCATGTTTTGCCATCTCACTCGATCACCAGATCGTATAAGTAGTCATATAAGCTTCCTTTCCCGACTGTCTGTCTGTCTGTCTGTCTGTCTGTCTGTCTGTCTGGCTGTCTGTCTGACCCGGCCCGGCTTCACCCAGTCCCTGGTGGGGAGCATCTCATTTAATTCATATAAGTAGTCATATAAGCTCCCGTTCCCGACTATCTGTCTGTCTGTCTGTCTATCTATCTGACCCGGCGCGGCTTCGCCCAGCTCCTGGCGGGGTGCGTCTCATTAAATTCATATAACCAAAAAAGATTATCTTAAGAATGTCCTTCCACACACCATCCATTATTTTTAATGAGAACTATTTTTAATCACCTACATGACTGTAGATAACTTCTTTAAACATAAAAAGATGAGTTAGAAAATTTTCACTATTTAAATAGATGCATTATTTTTATGAAAACTTTGAAAATGCCTTAAAGATTATATCATTATTTATTATAACTCATATGCCTGTAAATAACTGTAGACAAAGAGTTTATAAATCTTTGAAAACAATGCAACAATCTATATATAAAATATATAGCAATGCTATTAAAAGTTATGCCCCTTGAAATAACTTTTCTTAAGTTAACTCCCCTTGCTATATATAAATGATAATGTAAATTTAAATATTAAATTTTAGTAAGTAAATAGCTGATTGTACACTAACAAACTATGACAGATGGCTGCACGGGAATGAATAAAATACATGTAGAAAATTTCATCTCAATCGGATGGGCCGTTATCGAACGCATCAAATACATCCCTACACACATACATACATCGTATTTTATATATATAGATTACATGTGATGGAAAGACCTTATTCCTCTTGATCTCCCAAAGTTTCTGATGTTGTATACAGTCACATGCCTTTGAATAACCCACAAAATATGAGAATATGTTTTCTATTATATTCTCTGCACTTCTCTATTATTAAACGCATGTTGAGTATGTGATCTCTTGTTCTTCTTCCTTGTCTAAATCCAGCTTGAACAACGTTAATTTCTTCTTCAATTTTTTAACGAAGTTTTCCGTTATGATTTTTAGTAGAATTTTACTTGCATGACTGACCAGGGAAACAGTTCTATAGTTTGTGCATAATTTCAGGTTGCCCTTTTTTGGTATTGGAATGAAGATAGTTCTCTTCCAATCTTTTGGCCATATACCATATTTCCATATCTTTGTACATAATGCATGATATATGTGTATGCTTTCTTCTCCTCCTGCTTTAATTAGTTCAGCTGGTATCTCATCACATCCAGGTGATTTACCATTCTTCAGGTTATTTATTGCCCATGTAATTTCATCTAATGAGGGTTGAGGTTCTGTTTCTGCTGTCATTGGTTCATGTATATCATTCATTGCCTCACAGTCATTCATATCATACATGCCACTGTAGTACGCCTGCCATCTTTTTAGATCTGTCTAGATTCTGTTAAGGTATTTCCCATCTTGTCACAGATAGCATTCAATTGAGGTTAAACATTTCGTGTCAATAATTCATTTCTTTGAACATTTCATAATCTCTTCCAGTCTTCTGGTATTGCTCTATTCTGGTACAGGAATCTTTTATATATTGTTTTTTGTCCTTTCTTGTGTTCTTTCTTATTTCTCGAGTTAAAGATTTATACTTCATCCTGCTGTTATCAGATTCACCTCCTTTTTGTTTCAGTTACCTTCGTTGTTTTCTTAATTCTAACGTGTCTGATGCCATCCATGACTTATGTTGCTTTTACTTCGTCGTAATTAAATCTTTAGCTGCAGTTATCAGAATATCTCTACCTTGTACTGCCAATTCATCAGGTGTCAATTCCTCCTGTATAGACACAAAGATCCCAAAACTATTCTTCACTTCTATGTTGTATGCATCTGGTATTTTTATGAGATCAAAACGAAGTGGCCTTGGTCCTCGGGTAAGCTTTTTGAGTTTTACTTTCACATCTGCTTCTAATAACTTGATAATCTGTATCACAGTCTGCACTTCGTAGGGTTTTTGTCGATGTTATGCTTGATCTCCATCTTCTTTGTATTAAAATATAATCTATCTGGTTTCTGGTAGTACTGTCCGGAGATTTCCACATGAAGAGTTTTCTTGTGTGTTGTTTCAAAAGTGTATTGGCTATCGTTAACTTATTTTCTGTGCAAAATTCAATTAATTTGTCACCTGCATCATTTCTATTTCCCAATCCAAATTTTCCTAAAACGTGTACATCATGTTCCGCTCTTCCTGTACCCACTGTTGCTTTAAAATCTCCCAATATTATTGTTAAATTATGACCAATCTTATGTATTGTGTCTTGGGGTGGGCAGTAAACATCCTCAATTTCGTCGTCCTCTGCTATTGAAGTAGGTGCATAAATCTGTATGAGAGTTGTTTGTTTGTTTGTTTGTTTTGGCCTTTAAGTCTGACAATGAGGATTGTATCACTAACCTGGTTATATCCAAGTAAAGCTTTTGCAGTTATTTTTATCTAAACAAAATGCCACTCCTCTCCGGCCTTCGACATCTCTACCAGAATATATTAACAGACTTCCATTTTCAGTTGTAAAATGTCCCTTGCCTCTCCAGCGATGTTCATTAATTCCTAAAATGTGAATATTTAACCTATAAATCTCATCACATACTATCTTAAGCGTAGCCTCATACAGATTTCTCACATTCCACGTTCCTAATCTCACTCTCCTTCTTAGTCTGACACATAGGATTTCCTTGGTCTAGCAAATCACAGCAGTCAATAAATGATGGGGTTGATTGAAACGGCCTGAATAAGGGCGTGCAACTCTCTGTTAACATAATTCTGAAAGTTTGAGATATTGTCTTCTTCCGGGAGCCTCTGCGGTTCAGGGTTTTGTGGCGTCTGTCTCGCTCCCAGAAGGTTTGTGGCGTCTGTCTCGCTCCCAGAAGGTTTGTGGCGTCTGTCTCGCTCCCAGAAGGTTTGTGGTGTCTGTCTCGCTCCCAGAAGGTTTGTGGCGTCTGTCTCACTCCCAGAAGGTTTGTGGCGTCTGTCTCGCTCCAAGAAGGTTTGTGGCGTCTGTCTCGCTCCCAGAAGGTTTGTGGCGTCTGTCTCGCTCCCAGAAGGTTTGTGGCGTCTGTCTCGCTCCCAGAAGGTTTGTGGCGTCTGTCTCACTCCCAGAAGGTTTGTGGCGTCTGTCTCGCTCCAAGAAGGTTTGTGGCGTCTGTCTCGCTCCCAGAAGGTTGGTGGTGTCTGTCTCGCGCCCAGAAGGTTTGTGGCGTCTGTCTCGCTCCCAGAAGGTTTGTGGCGTCTGTCTCGCTCCCAGAAGGTTTGTGGCGTCTGTCTGGCTCCCAGAAGGTTTGTGGCGTCTGTCTCGCGCCCAGAAGGTTTGTGGCGTCTGTCTCGCTCCCAGAAGGTTTGTGGCGTCTGTCTCTCGCCCAAAAGGCGGTGTGTTTCTTGTCCAAATCCTTCATTCGGTTTTCGATTGCACTTGTTACAGCGATCTCTGGGAGTCGTATAACAGCGTTCGTTCTCTATGCGTTCTTTCTGCGGGCGGTTTGTGGAGAGAGATTTAGTTTGATGGGTAACACCCGGCGCAATGAAGAAGTTCCTCTGGCTTTATAAACCCCTTTTTTAACTTTCTCTTCACTAGGTGGCATTTACATCAGTGAAGTTTTCCACCAAGCTATGATTGAAGTCAACGAAGCTGGTATAGTGGCTGCAGCAGCTACAGCCGTGGTCATCAGTGTTTTGTCTCTGCCACCGCCACCGACGGAAACATTTTACGTCAATAAGCCATTCGTGTTCTTCGTCACAGATAATGCGCAGAAGGTTGTTCTGTTCCAGGGAAAGTACACTAAAGAATAAAAAATAATTATGATCTCTACGAAACAATGGGAATTTCCCGACGTTATTACGGGAAGAGTTAATCTACTTTACTAAAAGTATGCTTGCAATAAAAATGTGTCACTAAAGCTCTTATTTGTATATTCTGTGAAGCCATTGTTTTACTTTAATTATTTAAAGGCGATAGCCACTACCTGCAAAATGAGATGCTTGAGAAGATCTGCCAACTTTACTATCCGAGACCAAGTAAGAAATGATGCTATCAAACAGACAGTGGGATTAACACCTGGTGCCAGAAATATAGAAAGGCAGAAGATTAAATGGTTCGGTCACCTCGTCAGAATGCAACACCATCAACTACCAGCTACATCAAAGAAGATCTGATAGGAGAGCAAGAGGACGCCCGAGAAGAAAATAGGTTGAGGACATCAAAGACATTGTACAACCACACGGAATGACACTATCCGGTGCCACATACTAACATACCTCCATGCATACTGACATCATTTTCACACTCACAGTTATGCACACACTAAATAACATACAAATAAATACACACTCTCTCGCATACACTGCATGCATGCACACTTACACACACAAACATATTCACATATATACGCGAATATACACACACATATACCCGCACAAAGACACACACACACATACACGCACACATACACACAATACCCACACACACATACATACACAAATATATTCACATATATACGCGAATATACACACACATACACCCGCACAAAGACACACACACATACACGCGCACATACACACGCACATACACACAATACCCACACACACATACATACACATACACACACACACACTTATACACACATACACACACACACACACATGCACATTCAAAGACACGTGTACACACACATAAACAAACATACACACACATACTCACATACACACAAACACACACGCATATACACATGTACACACACATGCACGTACGATCGTACATATACATACACACACATAAACACGAATATACACACATACACACACATACGCAGATACACACATATACACACGTATGCATACACATACACGCCCATGCATATACACATACATACACGAACATACACACATATAGACACGCACATACACACATGTGCAAATATACACACGCACACACATACACCCCCACACACACACACATACACCCCCCCCCCACACACACACACACACACCTATACACACATTGAAGTAGACAGCAGTCTACTTTTTGTATGCATTGCTGGAGAAAGCGTTTACATCAGACGTGTATGGAAGTCAATGTAACAGACTCCATTTAGCGTATTGAGCTAGATTGTGTATTGTGTGCCAGTCGTGTGATGTTAGACCAGTCTGTTGTCACTGGGTGATGTGATTAATATCACACCTGCTTTCTCTCTCTCTCTCTCTCTCTCTCTCTCTCTCTCTCTCTCTCTCTCTCTCTCTCTCTCTCTCTCTCTCTCGCTCCAAAAAAAAAATAGTAAGGTTAATTGCAGACAATTATCCCTTTGACAAACAAACTAAACTCCTCACATTACGACAATTAAATCATATTACATGTGATAAATTAAGAAAATTCTTTGCAATTGATATAAACCAATTGACGGCTGCAATACCAAATTCTCCTTGGGACTTATCTTTATTGTCTTCGTTTTGTCAGAATAGACTCTTCAGAGATATACCTTCCGACATATCGTTAATGATAATCACTGAAGTATTTACTCGTCTCAGTAACCTTTGCAAAATACAATAACTCATCAGGATTAGATGGAATCTGCAATCGGATTTTTCGGATTGCTGTAACAGTGATCTGCGAGACACTAACCTTCATATATTATCGTTGTCTTGCCAAAGACCACTTTCTATTATCTCCTAAAATTGTCAATTTGTATATCCTCTTCTTGAATCATCATTGGACATAGCCTCCATAGCAATTATGGATCAATCTCCTTATTTTCATCACTAGCACAACACTAGAAGAGCACATTTATAAATCAACACTACTGCATGTAGATGGCAACAAGCTTATAGTTGACAGTCAATCAGGATTTCGACTAAAATATTCTTGCCATACGGCCCTAACAAACATGACAGAAACTTAGCATCAACATATAAACAACAATAATCTTTGTGGGGAGATGTTCCAATTCAATCATCAATCCTAGTTCGTCTTTCCTGAGATGGCTTAAAATTAAATCATAAATCGACTCTACTCACTCCAGAAACGAGCTGTGGGCTTAATTTATAGTAAATATGTAACTGACAATCCTAGCCTATATTAACGTCTTCAGATACTACCACTGGGCAAACGTTTACTTTTCAACAAGGCAAAACTAATTCACAAAATCCTACATCGTAGTTACCTTTAGCATTTTTTGTTTCCATATAATGCAAGGGACATAAAACTACTAACCATAGTACATGTCCCAAAGCCTATGATAAACATATACACAAAACAAGTTTAGCGTACACCGCAACTCAGCTGTCAAACAATCTTCCAGAACAATTCAAAGACATCACCAGTTCTCATATATATAATCACAAGCTATTCGAACATTGTCTCAGTACAGACCCCATGCCCCTTTCATAATAATAATAATAATTATTATTATTATTATTATTATTATTATTATTATTATTATTATTATTATTATTATTATTATTATTATACACAACGTAGGGTACTAATCATTCTCCTATCGAAGGTAGAGTATATTTCTCTTAGCTAATAAGCATTCCCGCATCAATCATTAATATATTGCGTGTTACGTTGTAATGATTTTACACATTTCCATGCGTTTATAATGCATATGTTGATACTGTTGTTGTAAGTAATAATGCATGGGTGAATCAATGTATGCGAGGAGAGAGATAAGAAGAGCAGAATGTTAGAAGGGCTTGCATGCCCAAATCTTAACCCTTTGAAAATAAAAGTTCGTTCGTTCTCTCTCTCTCTCTCTCTCTCTCTCTCTCTCTCTCTCTCTCTCTCTCTCTCTCTCTCTCTCTCTCTCTCTCTCTCTCTATCTCTCTGGGGAAAGTTAAAAGGTAAGAGAGTAAAATGGATCCAAAGGTGAAGATACTGGATAGTGTGACATCTTTGCTTGGACCAAAATCGGTAACAGAAAAGATTGGCAGTACAGGAGTAACAAGGCTGTGGACAGATATAATGATGAACGTGACACGGCTAAAAATAAATGTGCTTTGCTGGGTGTTGTGATCAGTCTTGTAGGTTGCGGTCTCCAATTTCACGACGGTAGGTAGAGGATCTCTTTTTAAAGGCAATGGTTACGGTCATTGACCAGTATGGCCACTGCTAAGAAGGAAAGCACTGACACTGCCTTATTTACATATGCCAAGATAATCATGTTTTGAAATGTAACAGTAAATCAGAGAAACGGCTTAAATTGGTGGTCCTAGGATCAGCCACGCCTGGTAGGAGTAGTCATATGCATCGGGTACCTTCAGAACGTTGCCATTAACTCCAACCCCAGGTTGAGTTCCTAATCAATTTTACCGTTAGTAGTTTGCCATCTCTCTCTCCCTCTCTCTCTCTCTCTCTCTCTCTCTCTCTCTCTCTCTCTCTCTCTCTCTCTCTCTCTCTCTCTCTCTCTCTCTCTCTGAACGCATTGTAATATACGAGTAAATTGTAATATTAATAAACAAGCGATTCGGTACGACTATCTTGGAACAGTCATACCATCTGATGAGAGGTGCCTTGAAGAGATTATAATAAGAATCGCTATGGTGAATGCAAGATGAAAAGCATACTGACTAATAAGAAGATGTCAATTGCAACGAGATAATAAGGCTGTTGAAGTGCTACGTGGAACCTGTACTTTTGTGTGGGTGTGAAACGCGGACAATGAGCCGACAAGATGAAAAAAGGCTAATGACGGTGGAAATGTAGTTTCTGGGGAACATGCAAAGAATATTATGGACAGACAGAAAAACTAATGACTCATGACCGAATGGGCGGTCATGTTTCGTCATCTCACACAATCCGAGAGTCATGGATCAGCTCTGTGTTCTTGTCTCAACCATGCCATATGGCCAAATCATCCAGATATTTACTTCCCTGTCTTATGTTTATTCTTTTCCCCCTCAATCTTGTCAGTTGTTTCAAATTCTCTGGTTTATTTCTTCTCATAATGTGCCCCAAAAATCTTTACTCTCTAGGTCAAATTTCTCTAATCAGTTTATGGGTTTCATTTGCTTCTTGTCGGATTTGCTCATTGGTTTTGCGAGGATTATACCTAAAAAAAAGATAACTAATTAACTGGTTGAAAGACAATACTCCATTGCGCAATAATAGAATAGTGTTGACTGCTTCCCTATGGCACCCACACAACCCATGAATGGCTTATGTATCCAGTTGACAATTTAAATGTGGCTCAAGTTGTTGAGACTACAAATTCAGACTGGGGCTTGCTTGCTTGCTTGCTTGTGTTCGTTGGCTTGAGCTCCAACGCGAAGTCCTGTTTGTCGGATGAAGGCATCCTGTTGTCCAACATCAGTGTGATGTCATACAGGACCTGAGGTTTGCGTGAGTATCCGTTGTCTCATGTCTGGCTTATTGGTGTGCAGACTGGTGGTTCCTCGCCGTACAGGCAGACACTCTCCGACTTCGGAGGAAAGACTGGAGCTAAATATGCCCCTCTTATTTTGTAGTCGATTCTAGAAATGTTTGTGTCTTGATGTGTGTAACTGTGAAGTATACGGCGATATGAAGCAGTGAACTTGGATTACTAGTAAAGGACAGGAAAGTGAAAATCCTTCTCCGCCATTTGAGGCGTATTATGTATATCGTGCTGGCACTTTTTTTTTTAATTCCAATCTGCTATCGAAAAAATTAAAACAAATAATAATGTACACAGACAACACTACCTGGCAATAACAATAAAAACCAACAATGAAGACATTGAAAATGTTACAAACTTTAAATATCTTCACGCCATAATTAACAAAACCTGCAACAGTTTACTAGAAATCCGGCGTAGGCTGGCCATGGTAACTGAGGGGTTAAACAGTACTAACTGATTCAGTGACAAACAAAGCACATGAATTTGGACGCATCATGGTACACAAAATGAACAAGCTGAAATGAAAATTTTCGTTCACTGAGCACTGAAATTGTGGAGGATACCACGAAATAAAACAATTAACACTGTTACTCTAGTATGGCCATTTTTCTTCCTTCTGCTCAAATGGAGGGTCACAATTGGCGAACAAATTAAAGTAATATATTTGAGAACGTGCATCTTTCCTGTGTCAAAATTACCTGGCACATTTTAGACTAGAGTACTTGGTGACAACTGGCAAGATTTAAGAAAAAGGAGGGGGAAGGAGAAGGGAAAGGCAGAGAAGTAAATATCTGGATGGCTTTACCACATGGCATGGTCGGGACAAGAACACGGAGCTGATCCACGACTCTGGTGATCGTTTCAAATGGCGAAATATGACCATCTACGCTTACCGGCATGGCTCACGATGATGATGCTGATGATAATTATTCTAACATTTCTTTTTTTTTTTTTTTTTTTTGTTCTGGCCATGCGGGAGTGTGGGGGAATGAACAGGCTGATAGGCTGGCAGGAAATGCACCTCTTGGTGGTAGATGTGAGCCTGTGGGAGAAGGTGGGGGGACAAACTGAAAACCCCTATGTGGAAAGCTGAGCTGTCAAGCTGAAAAACATCTGATGGCTGTGGAAATGTGGTTTCTAAGTAAAATGTAAAGAATACCATGGACAGACAAAACAAAAACCAATGAACAAGTCCTTGAAGATACAAATGAAGATCGTAAACTGATTAGAGTCATTAGGCGTAGATAGTCAAAATCTTTTGGGCATGTTATGAGAAGACATGACTTGGAGAACTTGGTGACAACTGGTAAGATAGAATGGAAAAGACCAAAGGGAAGACCGAGAAGTAAATACCTGGATGGCTTGGCCACGTGGTATGGTCGAGACAGGAACACGGAGCTGACCCATGACTCTGGTGATCGAGTGAGATGGCAGAACATGATCGCCCACGCTTACCGGCATGGCACGTGATGGATGGATATGGAAAGGATAAGATTGCGGGTTAATGACAGGGTTTCTGATAGAATCTCAAAACTGAGATGGAAGACCAAGAGAACTTTCAGTCAGAAAGCGGTGGGAACGATTAGTAGTTTCACTCTTCGCTGGATGTTGAACGAGGGGACGGAGCGTGTATGTGAATGTCCTGAGTTCAGTGATGTCAGTTCTAAGCTCAACTCAACTCAATTCAATTCTTACATTTCTCCCAAGCAATGTCCATTTGCTTCCAAGGGAGAGGTCGACCACGTAAACGGTGGACGCAGGGAATAACAGAATCCATGGGAATATCGATACAAGAAGCCCATAAGCGGGCACTCTCCCGCTGTTTTACTTCACCGTGACACCGCAAGAGGAACCTGATGAGACGAAATGAGATGATGAGTTGTCCATTTATCGGGAAGACATGGAACCGTACCGCGTTCATTGAACGTGCGGAAAGGTGTCCCTTATTGAAAGGTGACGTCACAATCCTCAGTTAATTACCTTGAGTACTGAAAGATCTGTAGATCCAACAAACAAGAAGAAGACTCCTGTTCCTGAAGCCATCCAAAGAAGCTGACTGCTCCAACTAGAAGACTGTGCGACCTGGTGTGATTCTATCCCCGCAATCAGTTGAGGAGGAATTTGTGGGTGAGTATCACTAGTATCAGTTCATGTGTTTTAATTATTATGCATCATCATCATCATCTTCTTCCAGTTATGCCGTCACACGTCGAGGAGAGGGATAATTGATGGTCCAGGTGGCACTCGATAGTGTCCTCCGTGTGATTTTACAATGTCTTTGATGTCGTCAATCCATTTTCTTCGAGGGCTTTCTCTTACTCTCGTTTCAGATAGATCTTCTTTGGTGCCGTGCCAGTACTGTTAGGTGATGGTGTTGCACTGTAAAGACGGCCGAACCATTTGATCTTCTGCCTTTCAGTAAATGTGGCACAAAGTGTTGATCTCACTGCATGTCTGATAACACCATTTTTACTCGATCTCGCATGGTTAAGTTGTAGTCTCTTCTCAAGCATCTCATCTCGCGAGTGTTGGTTTTGAGTAAGTGTGATTTGGATAATGTCCAAGTTTGACATTGGTAGCATAGAGTTAGTTTTAGTATTGGACTACGAAATGTGGCATCCGTTTAGTTATAGGGCCTTATGGCTACCATTTTTTATTTCGAAGGACCTTCATTGCTCAGTTATATTTGGTTATCGCCGATCATGTTCCTCCACAAATATATATCTTCTACGTTCTTGCCAGACCATAACTCTTGTTTGGCAAGAGATTTAGGACTAACTAACTTCTACAGGCAAACAGTTAGACCTTTGCTTTCCTGATCCGGCAGCTTCTGCAGCTCGTCTTGTTCCAGATGTATTGATGTTCCTTTCCTCTGGAGTAAACTAGGCAGGCCGAGAGAGGGATCATGCCGCATGATAACACATGGTCTCTACAATCCAACCCTGACATTGTGTTATGGAGAGGTATAACTCCATCCCTGGTCCCTGCCATGCTTTGGGTTGCAGTTACTATGCCTTTTTTTTAAAACCGTAATGTAATCAACTATGGTCTATCACGACGGCAAAGTATCAGTAAGCAAGTATTGTTCTTGATAAGTTTCACTGTTGATCATCACATACTTAATTCTGTCAACTCATCCAGCACTGTTTGCACGTTAATCTGCCTGAAACAGACTCACTTCCCCGGGGTGCCCCACAGCCTTCACCAGACTCGGTCGTCTCGTCACGCGACCAACACAATCACAATGGGCTGAATTGTTGGTGGGCGCGCTGTTGGTGAACTGATAGAGAACTGCGCTGCTAATCCTTATGAGCACGGTCGGACACGGGTTCGGCACCTGGGCTTGTGGCTTGCCTAAGTGAGGGAAAGACTGATCACCTATTCCTCCTTGCACTCAGGCCTACACGATGTGACGACTCCATCACATCACAGATCCGTAGCAGGAAACTGCATGGGGACTATTCCCACCTCCCACCCCCACCCCACCCCCACCCCCAAAATGGCGAACCAAATGTCTTTTCTAATAACTAATAGGCCTCATGTTGTAATTGGACATTGGTCTACTTAGCTGTCCATGGAATTCTGGGAATTTTACGCAAGACCAACAAAAAAACGGAACAAAAACATAGACCTAATGATGATTCTGGTGATGGTGTGAGATGGTAAGCCTTGGTTACACAAGTTTATCGCCATGGGAATTCATGATGATGCTGAATTAGTTCCAGGTTTGTTTGTTTGTTAGTTTTTTACATCCCCGTTCAGCTCTGGGAGGGAGAAAGTTGACTGTCGCCATATTTGTTGACATTTATTATTTAAGTTGGGCAGTATTGTTGAAGGTTTCCTTCATACAGGAACCATTGCCATATACACAGCGACATGATCAGGCAGTTATACACAACGATATGATCAGGCAGTTATACACAACGATATGATCAGGCAGTTATACACAACGATATGATCAGGCAGTTATACACAACGATATCTTTTTTTGTTGAATGTCCTTTCTATAGGACATCACTGTCAACACCAGCATTTTACTCTGTTGTTGACGCCTTGGCAAGTTTACGTGTGTTTTTAGATCTTCGTCTACTTTTTTTTCCCGCGTGTTACAGACAAAGGCCTTTCTACATATGTTATTGTCTGGTTTTCTCAATGTGTGTCCCATCTGTTTCATATTTGGAAATAACTAACACTTACTTGTTACAGCCTCTGTAAATTTTAAGTTCATTACATATATGAAAACACTCGCGCTCGTTCAGTGAATGGTATACAAATATACACCCCTGTCTCTTTTCAGATTCAACAAAAGGCTGGTCCATTGTGGCCGCTCAACTGTTAAACTAACTTCATGGATACCTCCAACAGCGCGAAAATCTCTCTCAGTGACATTGAAGATATGCGGCAGAAGAGCAAGACGGCACGATGCATTCAGCACTCTTTGTCCAAGGCTATGGCGGAGGCTCTCTACCAGCCACACACGCTGACACAGCCGAAGCCCCTGGCCAGCAGGGTCAAGGATGCAGGGAAGGAGTTTCTGAGGCATAACCAGACGTGTCAATGGATTCAGTTTATACAAGACCCTCCCCAGCCAATGGATAAGAAAAGGGAGAAACGGCCAGTGAAAATCATGCCATGCCGAGAGATCAATTCCGTTCCAGTGAAAGAAGCTGAAATATCAGGCCCGCCAATTATTGAGCCACCGCCTTCATACGAAGAGCAGCTGCGCAGCTTGCACAGGCAGCAGGAAGTGCTGCTGGAGCAACAGCGCCATCTGGAGGATCAAATGGAGCAACAGCGACATCTGGAGGAGCAAATTGAGCTACAGAAGAAGGCCCGCCAGACGCTGTCAAACCACGACCTACAGCCGAAGCCGAAGCTTTCGGAAACACCAGAAGTCAAAGCCCCACAAGCACCTTCACCTGCGAAAACGCGCAGCGACGATACCGGAGCGAGTAACTGCCCTCCTTCCAGATTTCGTCGCAGGTTGAAGGTAATTCGTTGTTTATGTACCTTTCCGAGTGATATCTATGCTCTCCGCGACATTAGTTCTGTAGTGTGTGTAAAGGCACAAATGCCTTAGCAAGAATCTGCTCTGGGTATGTGATGTGTTATGACAATGGCAATTTTAGGACAGTGCACGGAGCTGAGAAACGGCTAAAGCTAGTCCACACACAAATATCAGCTTAGTGTACCAGAAGAAGTAGCACGCTTATGGACTACGATTGAGTACAAAGTGAGCGAACGCAAAAGAACTATCCAAAAATAAACTCAGTCTTCAAGAAGACTGGTTACCAAGGCAAACAAAACTTAGGGAAATGAAATAATTCGGACGAGGGCAAGGACATGAACATCTAGGAAAGATAATCATGTAGGAAAGTGTTCCAGAAGGCAGAGAAGATGAAGACTTCAAGGCACACGGATACAAGATGTGATAGATAGTTTACCACAAACCAGTCACAGAGGCAGGATATATAGATAATTTACCACAAGCCAGCCACAGAGGCAGGATAGATAGATAATTTACCACAAGCCAGCCACAGAGGCAGGATAGATAGATAATTTACCACAAGCTAGCCACAGAGGCAGGATAGATAGATAATTTGCCACAAGCCAGCCACAGAAGCAGGATAAATAGATAATTTACCACAAGCCAGCCACAGAGGTAGGATAGATAGATAATTTACCACAAGCCAGCCACAGAGGCAGAATACGGATATATGGTAGGGAGACATTCTGACAGATTGTTCTGGGGGAGAAGTTCTGTCCAGGAGAGGTCACTACGTGAATGGTAATCGATAACTGATTTTATTTTTCGTTCTCTCGCTTTGAACTCAAACGTGGCCCATACAAATGCTACTACCCCTTGTGCATTGGACTGGTTTGTGTGTGTAGATTAGCTTCCTGTATTACCAGTGTCCCTCGCCATCAAGCTAACCCACTCCGACTTCTGAGGTACTTGTAATTGACGTCCCCAAGTCAACAACGAGAAGTCAACAAGTTCGTCCAACTGACCGGTGTAGGTGTTGAACCAGCCACCTCGGCATCAGCGCACCGGAAGTTTAAGACGATTGATATTATCCATTGGGTCGTGCTGACCCTGATGCCTGATGATCTATGCATTATTTTAACTCTATTGCTGGCATCTGTGGGGGTCGCTGCGGGGCAGTTAGCAAGTGTGCCTGTCAGTCCGCTGGATTATTGGTCCAGTGGGTTATCGGACTGGTGGGTTATTGGTCCGGTGGGTTATTGGTCCGGTGGTTTATCAGACCGGTGGGCTATTGGTCCGGTGGGTTATCGGACCGGTGGGTTATTGGTCCGGTGGGTTATCGGACCGGTGGGTTATTGGTCCGGTTGGTTATCAGTCCGGAGGGTTATTGATCCGGTGGGTTATCAGTCCGGTGGGTTACCAATCTGGTGGATTATTGGTCGGGTGTGTTATCAGTCCGGTGGTTTATCAGTCCGATGGATTATCAGTCCGATGGATTATCAGTCCGGTGGATTATCAGTCCTGTAGTTTATTGGTCCGGTGGGTTATCGGTCCGGTGGCGTGACAATCCCATGGGTTATCTGTTCGGTGGGTTAAGTGACCTGGGCTTCAAGATTGCCCCGGCCTCATATAGGTAGCTGGACATGTCTTGGCAAGTTAAAGTCTGATACTGACCACATCAGCCGTGGAGTGCTGAGTTTAACAAGTTAGTTCCATACCCTTTACATGACGTCGCAATCAACCCAAGCCTTATCTTTATTTTAGATTTCTTTAGAAGTTTTTTAGTAGTTTGCCATTGCTTTATGAACTACGCCACTCATACCATTGTATGAAAGCCAACGCTAAGCGGATCGCCTGCCAAATCGCCCACAGCTGTATTTTAACGCAGTATGTGGGATTCTGAATTACGTCCGTAAGCCGCTCGCCACGGTGCTGAGTGGTCTATTAAAATATGAAACCAGCGTCCTATAACCTATACGTTTCAGAGGACGTCATTTTCAATATCAGCTGCTCATCATTTCACGTTTATGAGAAGAACATGTGCGATATCCTACACCTACGATGAGAATTCGTGTAGCAGATCATACTCTGGGTGACTGCCCATGTCTGAGACGTGATCAATTGAAACCCGTTGCAGCTCTAAAGGGGCAACGATCCCACACAGATGCAGACATCATGACTGCTGGCAACCACATGGTTCAGTGAGCAACAACAGCCATTGTCGCTCTAGGCAGTGGGAAGCATGTCTAAATGCCTACGGTGGTCCTTTCTGACGAGCCCACGTGCATCAATCAATCAGGTGCCGTCTCCACAATGAAGGTTGGCTGAAATGGATCCCCAACATTGTCTGTCTCTCGTCCTGACTGTATGTTATGTCAGATTGCCGTTCGTCCATCTCTTGATGTTATCTGAGTTGAGTTGAGTTGAATTAAGAACCGACATCACTGCACTCAGGACATTCCCATACGTGCTCCGTCCCCACGTTCAACAGCCAGCGAAGAGTCATACTACTAATGACTTGATGTCATCTTCCCACTTGTATTGTTGTCTACCTCTTGCTCGCTTGTCTTTAACCTTTCCCTACAGTATGGTTTTTATAATAGTGTTATATCTTTTAAAGTGGCAGAAATATTTTACTTGCCTCTTTTTTATTTCTTTCATGAACTCTCTTTTCAATCCCAGTTTTTCTAGAACCTTTTTATTTGATTGTTTCTGTCTTCTGTCTATCCACATATCCGGGAGTCTATTTTCGACTTTCTAATTGCTTGTTTATTTCCAGGCTTTCGCGCCATATACTATTGTTGAATATACATAACATTTGACAATTCTCAGTTTTGTGCGTTGTTAATCTGTCTAGATGTTAATACTGATTTCATGATGTTGAAAACATTGTTTTTTTCTTGGCCATTCCCATTCTCTTCTTGATTTCTGTTTCACTTCTGCCATCATCTGTTATTGCATGTCCAAGATAGGAGAAGCGTGTTTCTTTTTCTAGTATCTCCCCGTTTACTATGATGTTTAATTTTTAAGCCACGCCCTTGTGTTGAGTGCTTCCAAACAGTCGCTTTATTTCATTCTGCCCCTCGGCTTATATTCCTTGTACACGTTTACTAAAAAATTTCGGGCGGGTTTCATTTGATCACGCCCAAGTAAGAACTGACTCGTTAAAGGTGGTGCTGGTAAGATATTTAACCTGGTGACGCCTGTACTCCGCAGGGATCCGTAGCCCAGTCTTTTGCGGAGAGAGACGAGGGGAGCATTGGCAGCCTGCTGTACAACACCAAGGGACACGACTCGCCCACGGAGAGGAAGTCCGACATCAGCAGTTCAAGCTATCGTCGCTGTAAGGCCGAAATGAGTGTTAACTGATCATTGATTGGTGTTTTTGTTTGTTTGTTTTTTTTGTTCGAAAGCTTTGAACTGAAGCGTAGTCAATTCACGTGACACATACTACTCCTGGTTCATTGGGCTGAATTTTGCGTGTAGACTATATTCAGTCTATACCAAGCAACTCACTATACGTTAATCTGGTGCCTGCTCTTGGCACGTGGGAACCGCGGTAGAGGAAATTGTTAGCACGCTGGCCTGCCGGCCGGGTGGCCTTTGTGTTCGAACCCCCCTCAATGTGTGTGTGTGTTTTGTTTTTATTGACCTCGGCTCCCAGGTCAACACAGTCAAAAATGAGTACCAGGAAATGTCTTGGGAAATAAAGGCGCTGGTGGGATATTGATCACACCAAGCCCCGGGTAGCGATTCATCTATCACAATATGGGACCCTTTCTATATATCCAATGAGCTTGCAGATGTGTGAACAGCTTACACAATGTATGTATTGCCTGGCATATGGCTGTATCTGACCAGCTGCTGACTGCGCTGTTGTATACCATATGTGGCTGTATCTGGCCAGCTGCTGACTGCGCTCTTGTATACCATATGTGGCTGTATCTGGCCAGCTGCTGACTGCGCTCTTGTATACCATATGTGGCTGTATCTGGCCAGCTGCTGACTGCGCTCTTGTATACCATATGTGGCTGTATCTGGCCAGCTGCTGACTGCGCTCTTGTATACCATATGTGGCTGTATCTGGCCAGCTGCTGACTGCGCTCTTGTATACCATATGTGGCTGTATCTGGCCAGCTGCTGACTGCGCTCTTGTATACCATATGTGGCTGTATCTGGCCAGCTGCTGACTGCCGTGCTGCATACCATATGTGGCTGTATCTGGCCAGCTGCTGACTGCGCTCTTGTATACCATATGTGGCTGTATCTGGCCAGCTGCTGACTGCGCTCTTGGATACCATATGTGGCTGTATCTGGCCAGCTGCTGACTGCCGTGCTGCATACCATATGTGGCTGTATCTCGTCAGCTGCTGACTGCCGTGCTGCATACCATATGTGGCTGTATCTCGTCAGCTGCTGACTGCGATCTTGTATACCATATGAACATGAATCTCCTAGGTGAAATGGTTACGCTGCCTGCATCGCGTACCGATGGTTGTGGGTTCGATTCCGGCAAACTTCGTGTGGTTCACGGGTGCAGTTTTCTTGGACACTCCCGGGGGTCGTCGCTGGAGCTAAGGAGTTTGTGCTTTGTGCAACACTTTCGTCAGAACGATCTGCAGAAAGAGACTGAGCCACATTTGATAGAACCCGCTGAAATTAAGTCGATCCTCTTGTATTTCAACTCCTTTTCTATACCATCATCATCCAGTGTCTTGCTGGCTGACGTGGGCAATCATGCCTCTCCACAAATTACGACCTCTGACGTCATGGATCAGTTCGTGTGTTCACTCCCTTCCGTGCCATGGCACATAAGACTTTCCAGAATTTTCTCAAACGGTCTCTCTCTCTCTCTCTCTCTCTCTCTCTCTCTCTCTCTCTCTCTCTCTCTCTCTCTCTCTCTCTCTCTCTCTCTCTCTCTCTCTCTCTCTCTCTCTCTCTCTCTCTCTCTCTCTTCCGCAAATCTTTCCTGTTGTCACAATATGTGCCAGTTTTTGTCTTCTCATAAAGTGGCCAAAATACCATGACTGCCTCTTCCTGATGTTTGTGATAAGTTGTTTATGCGACTCTGCTTCCCTTAAACCGTCCAGATTGCTTATTTTGACCGTCCAATAAATTTTCAGCATTCTTCTATAAAACCACTTCTCCGAGGCTTCCTGGGATTTCTTCGCCTGTTTATTAATTGTTTTATACCATCTAAGGTGAATAGTTAAATCTTATTTTAGCTGAAATGGTGACTTTCACATTTTGAACAAGCTATAATATATGCTTGCCACGGTAGCACAAGGGTTATCACGCTTGCAAAGTTGACCCCGTAGCCATGGGTTTGAACCCTCGTCGATGCGACTTTTTGTTTTAAATATTTATTTGAGCCCACCCAGCCTAGAATTGTCTGGGAATTATCTGGGAGGGAAAGGCGCAGAGAAAATAAACTGATCACCCCATCTCATATGTCATGAACTAGAATGTGAGAACGCCTAACACTTTATATCACAGTGGTGGTGTCTCCTGTAGGTCTATCTTTACCTTGCCTTGCCCTTAGTATAAGATTAGGTGGACCTCAGAACCGTACTGGACCCACAGTCGTACTAGACCCACAGTAGTACTGGATCTGCAGCCGTACTGAACCCACAATTGTACCGGACCTACAGCCGTACTGGACCCACAGTCTTACTGGAACTACCGCCGTACTAGACCCACAATCGTACTAGATCCATAGCCATGCTGGACCCACAGTGGTACTGAATGTACGGTCGTACTGGGCCCACAGTCGTACTGGACCTACCGCCGTACTAACCCCACAATCGTACCGGACCCACAGCTGTACTGGACCCACAGCTGTACTGGACCCACAGCCGTACAGGACCTACATTAGAACTGGACTCACAGCCGCACTGGCCCCACAAGCCGTACTGGACCCACAGCCGCACAAGACCAAAAGCAGCCATTGCTGCTTATAAAACACAGGCCATTATCTTGGCAGAAAGTGCCTTAACTAGTATGCCACCATGGCTCCCAGTAGAACATCGTCCTCCAAAAGAATATATATATATATGTATATAAAACGTGTGTAATTCTGGTCAGCACCTGTTTGAAGCCGCTTCGGTGTTACGGAGTTTGTGCGCTGTGCCGACCTGCAGGAGAAGGCTGTAGCACTTATGGAAGTATCGAATTGCAACGAGATTGACAAAGAAAAAACACCAGTTTTTTAACGAAAAGTCTATGACTGTTGTACTGCATGTATAAGTACGATGCTGAGATATGCAGTCACCATGAAATCGTGAGTCACAATTGGAACCTTAAGATGTGACGAGGCAGCCTGTCGAAACCTTGTTACGTTAACTTGTCTTCTTCGGGTCACCGTGGCCAAGTGTCTGCCTCAGAAGGTCGGGAGTTTGTTTCCGGAATCCGGAATATGTCTTTCAGACCACGACTGCGGTTGTTCCTGAGACCTCTGTGATCTTTGCTGGAACTACAGATTTCGTGCTCTGTGCGATGCTCTCAGCGAATGGCTGGCCATTCTACGAAGAGCGACCGAGCCGGATTGGCGAAAACTCGGTCCAGTGAATGCGAGTATCTCGCCTCGAACCTAACAACTGAATTTGTAACAGCATATACCGGCATGGTCCTTACAGGACAAATCAAGCTTACAGAATATCTAGTCTATAAATGATCCGTCTTCTACTTTTGTCCAACTGCTTTTGGCGTGAAGCTTCGCTCTTGCTTGGGCTAATATCATATTTGATTTCTTCGGTGTCTTTTTTACTCTATCTCGCCAACTCTTCCTTGGTAGCCCTCTCGCCTTGCATCCTGATTTTCTCATGCAGAACACTCCAGCCACTGGTTAATCTTGTTCCATTCTAGCTTGTTGTCCGAACCATTTCATTCTTTGTTGTTCTATAAAGTCAATCTCATCTCATCTCATTGCATCATGTTCCTCTTGTACCTTGCGGTGTCGAGGTGAAGTATAAACAGCGGGAGAGTGCCCGCTTATGGGCTTCTTGTATCGATATTTCCATGGACTCTGCTATTCCTTCTGTCAATCGTTTACGTGGTCGGCTTCTTCCTCTGCTTCCAGCTGGTCTGCACATCATTGCTTGTTGTGGTATAAAGTCAATAATCGGTATTATCCCAACACTTGTTCGCAGTTTCTCATTTTGTTCTCTATCTCTTCGTGTTTTTCCAGCTGCCTTTCTTGTGCATCTCATCTCATATGATATAAGTTTACGCCTCTGCGTTTCTAGAACTGACCATGTCTTGCAATGGTAACACAGCATTTGAGCGAATAAAGCATCTATCAGCTTCAAAACATTATACTGATTATATTATAAATTAAATAAATTAAATGTGTACAGATGACAAACGTGGCGGTATTTTCCCCAGATGCAAGACCAAACCTAGACGGGCGACACTATGCCATCTGGCAGGAGTCCGGGTCCAACATCAGCCACATCCTGTCCCACATGCCGTGCAGCCCATCCTATGACAGCGAGTCCTCGGCTACCATCACAGACACGCTATTGACCGAGCTGACAATCGATGAACGAAAGGGCGGCCATGGAGATTTTTGAATCACGCCCTCCGTCATCTACTTCTTAGGTCCAAGGTCAAACTCGCGTATGGAGATAACCTACGACCAGAGGTGAAAGGTCACAGTACAAATGGACCATTCAATGTCAAATATACCAAAAATGTATCTGAGAACATTAATGTGGATTCGTTATATAAGAAAACGATTACATACTTATTAAATAACAGCCAGGCTATACTTGATTATCTTGAATTGCTAGATTTAACTCTTTGCTTGCGGTAAACAAACTTATTCTGTTTAGTCTTTATGCCCCACTCAACGCCTTGCCCGTACGTGCGATTAGCTGGGCTCCGTATAACAAATAACGTACAAAACGTTCTTACACTTTCACGTTTGGCTTGCGCGTGGTAAAGAAATCTGGCTGTTCATTTCAACATGCAAGAAAGTTTGTCTCTCACAAGGTGTATGTCCATGTCGCCTCGCGAATTTTCAGCGTAATTTGTGTCCTCATGTCGACATCTACTAAATCATCTGCAATTTAATGTGTTAATAAATAACATTCCCAGGCGCTTAGTTTTTTTTTTTTTTTTTTTAGACGAAAACCTTGTTACTCTTTGATTGCAGTCATTCTGTTGTTGTTTTTTTTTACACCACCTACACAATATATATATGTATATACTTTTACTGATGTATATTTGATTATATTTCTTCGTTCGATCTACGATAATCTAGTCAATTGGAATAATTTATGTAATGAACTTTTTGTTTCGTTTTCCCTGATTATCATCATTATCATATGCCATGCCGATCAGATTGAGCGCCGGTCTCTCTGGCTGTGGGGTTACAACACTTTCTCTCTGTAATCCCGTTTATCACGCAGAGTCTCGCAGCGGAGCGAGAACTGAGGTGGTTCGACCCCCGCTCGTGACTTGCGGATACTGAGCCGGCCGCTCAGAAAGCAATGGCAAACTACTGAGCGTAATCTTGCCAAGAGATCAACAGACAGCTGAAAGATGCTGCTGTTGACAGCTAAGTCCTGTAAAAGGATACGCAAAACATTTATCAGATTGAGCGGTGGTGTGTAGCTATCTCACACGTATGTAGCTATCTCACACGTATGTAGCTATCTCACACGTATGTAGCTATCTCACACGTATGTAGCTATCTCACACGTATGTAGCTATCTCACACGTATGTAGCTATCTCACACGTATGTAGCTATCTCACACGTATGTAGCTATCTCACACGTATGTAGCTATCTCACACGACCACCAGAATCGTGGATCAGCTCTGTGATTTTGTCTATCTCACACGACCACCAGAATCGTGGATCAGCTCTGTGATTTTGTCTCGATTGTGCCATGTAGCCAGGTTATCATTTTTGGCTTCCATTTATTCTTTCCCCATCAATCGTGAAAGTTGTCACCAAGTTCTCTAATCTATTTCTTCTCATAACGTGCCCTAACATCTTCACTGTCTACATAGACTTTCTCTAATCAGTTTACGGTTTTCATTTGCCTCTTGTAGAACTTGCTCATTAGTTTTTCTGTCCGTCCATTGTGTTCTTTGCATTTTCTTCAGAAACCACATTTCCTCTACCATCAGATGTTTGTCAGTTTGCCAGCTCATCGTCCACGTTTCACTTCTATACAAAAGTATAGGTTCTATGTAGCATTTCAAAACTCTTTTTCTCGTTGCAATAAACATCCCTCAGATGTTATGACTGTTCCGAAAAAGTCGTACCGATTCACTTGTTTCAGAATATTCCCATTTACCCGTATATTTTGTGTTTACATTGCGGTATTTCCTTCTTCCAAGTGACGACCATAGTGTGTGTCTTCTTACTCTTAATTTAATTCTAAACCTATTTGTTCACTATGTACAAAACTACATATACTAAATGTTGCAGATATCCACGGATACACATTGTAAATAGTCCGTGTATTGCTACTCATAATGTCAATATAGTTGTGAATAGCATGGGAATGTCGGCTTCTCTAGCTTATTGATTTTGAGGGTGGTTTCACAACTCCGACATATTGGGTTCAAAGTCTGTCGCATGCAATTTGAGAGCAGATCGCACTGTGTTTATGTTCATAATGGTATGAGCTTAAGCCTTTCGGAAAGCAATGGATAACTGCTGAAACAAATGTTGCCTGGAATATCATAACAGTCAATAAATTATTGGATTGATTGCCAAGTTCTTATAGGATATGAAACTAAAATTTTAACCATGGGGATAATTAGCTCTAAATATGAATTTAAAATTCCGGAAGAAGAATCCTGCAAGAAATCCTTACATCGTTCAAGAGTTAATGTTACAGAGAATCAGTCCTATGTATCTGAAGAAGTTTCGTGTATTATAACCGATACGCTTTAAATTGTAAGTCGTGGCATTTTCTCGCTCCTGGTGCAATCGGAAAAAAATGAAGGTCAGCTGGTGAAATGTACAATTACGAAACAGGCGAGGACGTTGCGGCAACAAGCCTTCATCAAGAAATGGCCACAAGAAACAATCCACAACAACAATAAATGGAAAAGTAACTAAAGTAATTACATTAATGCGTACTGTTTTGGAACCGTGAGAACAATACAAATCAGCAGAATGAAAAGAAAAACGTGGTACTTAACTCATTGGCTCCGTGTCTCCATAATATGTAAATCTGAAGTTAAGTTAGTCTTATCCACGATTTCTTTTTTCCAAAACTATATTGATGTAGTAAATCGTTATAATAGTAACTTTTTTTTTTTCAAAAAGTATAACCAGTTGTAAAACGAAATAAAGAGTTTATGAAATTGTCTAGCCACAGTTATTGGATTCCTATTACCGGCAACACGTAGGGCTACGTGTTTTTAAGAGTTAATTAGTGCAAAGTAAATCCCGCGAATGTAGCTAAACTATTTGGTAAGTAAATCATTGTAAACTCAATCACATGTACAATAGCAGCCTCCTGTGACATCTTTTTTATGGAATTATAGTCATTGTTTTCGAGTGCGTTTAGAATATGATGCAATATGTTTATAGCATAATAATTAAAAGAACACGTTTTGCACAAACAAGAAGTCGTCTTCATATTTCATTTATAGACTCTTGATTTGTAGCTGAGGGCTGTTGCATTTCACTGTTGGAATATGAGTTCTTCTTCTTCTTCTTCTTCTTCTTCTTCTTCTTCTTCTTCTTCTTCTTCTTCTTCTTCTTCTTCTTCTTCTTCATCATCATCATCATCATCATATCCTTCTTCTCCTCCTGCTCCTTCTTCAATATTTTGCCACTGAATAACTCTGCTGATACCCCTCTATATATCCATATCTATCTGCACATCTTTGGCTTCACATTTTCTTATTTGGCAACTTTCTCAACTGAACTTCTGAGCTGTATTCCTGGAAACGGAGTACGTACAATAGTCTAACAACGTTTCTACCAATACATTTTCTTCCAATGTTTCAATTTTTAATTTTTAATATAATTGTTGTCTTTAGATCTGTTTGTGTTGTTCCTGATGAAGATCACTAAGATCGAAATGCCCATCTGTTGTGTTGTTGTTTCACATATTTTTTTTTTTCAATCTAATGTTTACGTTATTATTTCCATTGTTATTTTCCACAAAGTGCTTTCTGTTTGTGAGATTTGCATTCGTTGTAAGGTACGTACATCGTGTCTGTGTTTATTATCTCTGTGGTTTTCGCAGGAGTCACACACATATCTGATTGTTTTCATTTTGTATTATTATATCCTGCTGCGGCCGCTATATCCGTTGTCTATTATCGTTGGAGCAAATGTTCGATGCAATCACAAGACAGATGATGTTGTTGACTTATGGAGTGTCTATACAGAAATATGACTATCGCCGCCATCGCCATGTACATTGTGATCCCATCTCCGCATTAATGCTTGGGTTACAAGGATTCTCCAACACCCTCGGCCCTATGTGTCCACAGGTAACTGGTGCAGTCTTCCAGTGCGTTTATTGATGTCCTGCTACAAGTGACGTTGTGGTCAATGTGCGTTTATTGATGTCCTCCTACATGTGACGTTGTGGTCAATGTGCGTTTATTGATGTCCTGCTACATGTGACGTTGTGGTCAATGTGCGTTTATTGATGTCCTCCTACATGTGACGTTGTGGTCAGTGTGCGTTTATTGATGTCCTCCTACATGTGACGTTGTGGTCAATGTGCGTTTATTGATGTCCTCCTACATGTGACGTTGTGGTCAATGTCCACGCTTCTCCACCACTTTTCCCTCCAGCAAATTCTATAACTGATTAAGCGCCGAATGATAAAATATCGCCTAATGTGACTTCCCATTTGTTCAGAAGGACGATATATCACTATACTAGGCTAGGGTTATCGCATTTTTTGTTTCGTTTCATGGTAACTTCTGTAATTTCAATTCTTCATTGACGGAAATAACATTATAATACTTGATCATTTGATTGTGACTTGTGTACCATGGTTGGTCGAAGCCTACTTTTGTTTGCCATTGAATCAGGTATCAGTGACACCCTTGGGCGAGATGAAGTACCTGTTTAGGTTCCCCTACCCGCGGGTAAAATGAAACAATATGAGTAGATGGCGAATTGAATTTCTGAGCAGCCCATAGATAGTTGTAGACATAGAGCCTTCCCCATTCAGTAGAAAACGTGTGCTAGATGTGCATACCCACGCCTACGCTTAAGGCACTATAGTTGATCCAAGAAGGCTCAGAGAAGGAAGATAACTGTTACAGGAAGGAGTCACTTGAAGGTTGTCTTCAGGAGGTTCCGAAATGGTTTCCATGAGGGGACAATGCCCCAGCCCAGAAACAAGGCTGTAGCACCTGCTTCGTTGAAATCATTTAAATAAACCCATGCGAGACACCTGCCTCACGTCTTCGCCGAGCATCATGGATACATGGACTCGATAGACCTGAACTGAACTGGCGGAGGATCTCGGAGTTTGTGGCCCCTAGAGATGCAGGGATCAGGAAACCCAAGGGTTTGATAAAAATCCCATAAAATGCTTATGTTGACTGCGATGTCCTGTAAAGGATATGCAACTAACTTTAACTTTCTAATGTCTACTGCATGTGATTCCTACAAAATCATCATCATCATCTTAGACTTTTACCGTCGAGCGTCGTGGAGAGAGGAATCTTTGACGTCTTTGATGCCGACCATCCATTTTATTCTCGGGCGTCCTGTTGCTTTCGTATGATATCTTCTTCGATGTAGCGTCAGTGCTGGTAGTTGATGGTGTTACATTCTAACGAGATGGCCGAACCATTTCAACTCCTGTATTTCAACATGAGTAGCAGAAAGTGTTGATCCCACTGTCTGTCTGATAACATAATTTCTTACTCGGTCTCAGATAGTGAAGTTGGCAGTTCTCCTCTAGCATCTCATCTCGCATGTGTTACATTTTTTAGTGAGTGCGATTTGGCTAAAGTTCCCACAAAATTATCCCTTCAAGTGTCCATCGAACGAATCCTACTGAATCCCCAGACATGTAGGTGACGTGTCTTAGTGGCCACCAAATGAAACATTTTTTGGACTGGACAATGTATTAGGTGGAAAGTCTGACCCACCCATTCATTGTCTGGTGGTCATCTATGTCTTTTATTTGTTATGTTGTTTTTTTTAATTTTATTTTAGCGTTTGGAAAGATTTTTCAGTGTGAATTAGCTTTCCTTATTACCAGTGTCCCTCCCAATCAGGCGAACCCACTCCGACTTCTGAGGTACTTGTAATTTACGTCCGCAAATCAAGGACTGAAAGTCAACATTTTTTAATCCAACTAACAGATGACGGGCTTGAACCCGCTACCTCGAAATTAGCACACCGGATGTTTAGGAACTAGCGCTCTTATCCATTCGGCCATGCCAACTTCCATCCATGTCTTAAATTTAAGGGCTGCGTGCTTCTGGTTTCCTAGGGTGCAGCCTGTGGTGAACGGGAGGCTCAATATACATAAGCGAGGCTCAGAAACTATGTGCAGGAGATCACGATTCCCTGGGGGGAGTCTACTACCAGAGAATCATGTATTGGTTATGCGTGGCGTGGAATGTCCACGGCTTGCCCATGTCGCCCAGGGAGGGCCCACCGGCACACATGCGGCTGTTCTGAACGGTCTTGTTGGCGGCACCACCTGTAGATAGAGGGACGAAGATGATGTCATAGCTCTGAAGCTGAGGAATGTCCAACGACTACACGGAAGCCCGTCAACAGATGCCAGGAAGAAGTCAGGTTGTGTCAGCCCAAAGGCACGAATATCATAGCCTTGCTGTAAACTGGCATAACACACTTGCGTCCAAAATAAATATAACCGAAAGTGAAGAAGAAGGGGAGGAGAAGGATGAGGGGGAGCAGCAGCAGCAGCAGCAGCAGAAGAAGAAGAAGAAGAAGAAGAAGAAGAAGAAGAAGAAGAAGAAGAAGAAGAAGAAGAAGAAGAAGGAGGAGGGGGAGGGGGAGGATGAGGAGAAGCAGGGGGGATGAGGAGAAGCAGGAGGAGCAGCAGAAGCAGTTGAGGGACGAGGAAGAGGAGGAGAAGAAAAACAGCAACAGGAACAAGAAGAAGAATCAGATTACAATTCTAATTAATAAACCAATCACATCAAACAAACCATCAGCTGTATTTTCTCTGGATTCTATAACAACAATGTAGCTTCTTCTTACATACAAATCACCCGATAACAGATGTTGAAATTCAAAGATTCGTTTTAATAAAATCATGAAATTATGACTCTACAGACATGTGAACGAACATGGCACAGAACACTAAAGCCATTAACACCAGCCTTCAAATGTACGCTTCTGTGCAGTTGTCATAAAACCCGTGCAGATTGCTATGGTGTCTTGCAGCTTTCAAATGTGCCTAGCTTTTACAAGTTGTTCAACAAGTGTATACAGAGAGAAACTTCTACCAAGTGTTCATCCATTCAAACTTTAGCGTGTCTGTTAAAAAGCTCGTGCAGCTTTCTGTGATCTAACACACCAATCATATATCTATATTTCTCCTTCTCTGTCTTCTCTCTTGGTCATTTTGGTCATTTTTCCATTACCCCTACCCCGTTAAACCTCATAAGCGAAGTTATAATTAGGGCCCATCCCAGTCTCAGATTAATAATCCTCTGACGAAACTGACCATATTTCGGAAACTAATTTTAAAGGAATTGTTGTACTTAGGAGGTAATAGTTTTGTAGTTATCTCTTTGTCTCCTTCTGCTCTCACCGAAGCACAGAACCCGACTGACTCACGCCGACTCATATCCTTTGATATCTCCTGCAGTTCCCTCCCTGTCCTGCCCAGTTTACTCAAATCTGACTCTAAATCTCTTGTCCCTGAGCTGAAGTCCGTCGCTACTTACTGTGCTCCGCCGGTTCCAGCTACTTACTTAGCTCCACCGGTTCCAGCTACTTACTGTGCTCCGCCGGTTCCATCGGAATGGCCCTCTAGTTCTACTATTACTAGGTGTTCCCAGTGTGTTATATCCGACATCGGCGTCACTACCTCGCATCTGGATGAACTAGTATTTGTTTAGTCTGTACCATATTCTGTCACGTCATTTTTGGATATCTAAAATACTTACAAGTTTCTCAAACAATTCTATAAAGTGAGAAATTTAGACATGTGTAAATCATTCACATTTTCGTGCAGCTGGAAGAAACACATGCAGATCTCAGTGATTCTGTACATCTATCAGACATATTCACCACCCACGAGTCATTTAACAGTTCTGCAACGAAGGTGAAACACTCAAGAGTTTCATTAATTCCAATCTCAAGCACCATACATCAATAATTATAACTAAACACATTACAGCCTTTTAACAAAAATCAGTTCCCCAACCCGATGTTATTTGTTTATTGTCATGTTTCGTGAAACGCCACATCTTCAAGGACTCGCCAACGGCAGAAAGTCTGACAGACCACTAGAAGTTACGCTAAGGCGATTTCTAGAGACGTTTTTGATGGTGTCAACCGTACCTGTTAGTTTAAAAAACGTTATTTGCATATCCTTAACAGGACGTCGCAGAGAACACCAGCATTGTTTGTTGTTGTAATCTCTGGCAAGTTTAAGTTCAGTAGTTTGCCATTGCTTTCTAAACGACCGACACCAAAACAATTTCGCCACACACACAAAAACACGAATACAAGGCGGTCTGCCACCAAATCGCCCGCAACTGTGTTTCGAAAGTGGGTATGCGGGATTACGAATTGCGTCCGTAACCCCTTCACCGGGTGATTGTCAGACACACTGAAGAATTGCAGGAAGGTTGGGGGAATCTCTGTTGCTCCTTCACCGCTATCCCCAGAGCACATGTATGGACAGTAGGACGAGTAGCCTCACACGCCACAATCATGTTAGACTCCATCAACGTGCTACAGCAAATCAAACCGGCGGTTTTTGCTCGGAATGGATAGACAGCATTCGGAAGTGGCGCTTCACATCACTAACCCCGATGTACGTTCCCAGAGATGCTGGAGTTAAAGCTAATGAACGCGCAGATCAGCTGGCAAATAATGAATGCACCAATACACGCGGGAAGAAGCATGGATACGGCTGATATAGTCAAGGCAGTACGTACTCGACTGGTGAATGCTGACGAGGCTGTCGCTAGCCCGACTACAGGAAGTAGAAGTGACGAAGTGGTCACGTACATCAGTTCTGCCTACGAGGTCAAGAGATGGGATACAAACATCTCGTCATAGGAACTGTCATCTGTCATCTACTGTCTATACTATAGTCACTTGCAGTGTAGGACGGGGAGGGGATCTTGAACCTGAGGAATTAAGGCCGACTGGACAATGCAGTCGTATATCACATGAAGAGTTATTTATATATCACACGTAGAGTTATTTATCACATGAAGAAATCGTGCACTATTTTGTTTCTGGCGCCTGTATTTAAATTCACTGCCATCTACTGCTTATAGTAACTTGCAATGTAGAGAAAAGGAGAGGGTGGGGGGGGGGGGCGTTGCTTTGAGTCTCAGGAATTAAGGCCGCCTGGCTAACGCGGTCGCTGCAAACTACAGGTTAGGATTTTCTTTTTGCCCCAGACAGAAACAAATCTACACCTTACCGAGGATTCGAACCCGGGTCTCCCGGAGGAAAACCCGGAGTTCTTAGCCAGCCTCTCCCCTTAAATTAACTGAAGGAATATGTTGTTTGAAAATGAAACTCAAGTTTGTTTGTTTTTTTGTCACTGAAGGAATATTTTTTTTTAAATGAAACTCAAGTTGTTGTTTTTTTTGGGGGTCATAAAGTAACGTAATTGTTGGGCTCTGGATATAGGAATAATGTCTATTCACACACTATGGTAAAAAGTATGTTATGTCTATTCACACATTAAAACACCACTTCTTTGCCTATTCATACATCAAACTGGATAAGTCTTCTCTGTCTATTCACATATTCATCACCATCATCATCGAGACTCTCTTCCTCAACAGATCTATGTCCCGGTTCATCTACACAAGACATGTCGTTCTCAACCTCGACTCTCCCGACCAGCAGTGACATCAATCTACCAACTCCCACCTAACCCTGTGCGTGTTCTGACCTCTGTTCCTCATTGCTAACCCACTTACACCCAAATCTTGATCACATCTTAGTATACCGTGTGCCATTAGATGTGGCTCAAAAATCGCCCCTAATTGACCACACACTTAGTCGTGGATCAACTCCGTGTTCTTGTCTCAACCATGCCACATGGCCAAGCCATCCAGATATTTACTTCTCTGCGCCTCCCCCACCCCCACTCCCACTGTTTTGTTTAATTTCTCTAATCAGTTTACGGTTTTCATCTGCTTCTTGCAGGACTTGCTCATTGGTTTTTCTTTCTGTCTATGGTTCTAAGAGTTCTAATAAAGATATATAATAGAACATTCACTTAACTCCAAATCTAAGTGAAACACAACTTGAATTTAGGAAAAATAAAGGATGCACATATGTCATCTTTACTCTTAGACAACTTACGGAAAAATCAAACTTAATGAAACACTACTTAGCCTTTGTCGACCAAGAAAAGGCATTTGACAGAGGAGATAGCAACATGCTATGGGAAATCCTTAAACGGTGCAAACTTATGTATAAGCTAATACAAAAATAGTGAATGCACACTGAGAACAAATGGAGGCCACTTAGAACTCTACACCATAAGATCCGGAGTACGACAAGGTTATGTCCTGCTCCCCGTCCAGCTTGTTCATTATCTAAAAACAGCATATGTAAGGAAACGAGCCAAAATAGAGACCGCAACAACACCACATGACGAACAGAACACAGAAGAAGAACCAACGGCAAATTACATCATTAAAGAACTGCTATTTGCAGACGATCAAGCACTATTAGCAAAATCAGAATTAGAATTACAAGACCACATGAATAGTCTAAGCGAGGTGTGTAAGGAACATAACATGACAATTAGCGTTAGTAAAAACAGAGCGTGGGCGGTCATGTTCTGCCATCTCACTCGATCACCAGAGTCATGAATCGGCTCCGTGTTCCTGTCTCGACCATGCCACGTGGCCAAGCCATCCAGGTATTTACTTCTCGGTCCTCCCCTTGGTCTCTTCCCTTCGATCTTGCCAGTTGTCACCAAGTTCTCCAATTCATTTCTTCTCATAACATGCCCAAAAAATTTTGACTGTCTACGTCTAACGACTCTAATCAGTTAACGATCTTCATTTGTTTCTCGAAGGACTTGTTCATTGGTTTTTCTGTCTGTCCATGGTATTCTTTGCATTTTCCCCAGAAACCATATTTCCACAGCCATCAGATGTTTTTCAGTGTGACTTAGGAAGTATAATATCATCAAATAGCAAATCAGAAGATGAGATCGAAAATAGATGTAATAAGACAAACCAACTCATTGGACAAATGGCACAAATACTAAAGAACAAATACGTATCGATAGTTACTAAGAAAGCACTCTACAACACAATCTTCCTATCTACTCTGTGCTACCAATGCCAAACCTGGACAAGGACAGAAAAAGATAAAAGAAAAATCACAACAGAAATGGGATTCCTGGGAAGGATACTCAACGTATCAAGAAGAGATAAGATAAGAAATGAAGAAATCAGAACTAAAGTGGGGGTTATAGCAGCGCTAGATTTTATCAGAAAACAGTCAGTTAAATGGTTTGGCCATGCAACTAGATTACCAACTAACAGTACACCACAACAAGCAACGTTTGCTGTATTTCGTTGTGTTAGCTATCTGTGGTGTCCTGTCCTTGACAAAGATTCTGAGAATCGAAACGTCGACCGTCCTGTGTGTCGTATTGTACGCGTTTGTGTGTATTTTATTTTATTATTCATTTTAAATATTTATTGAGTGCTTCTGATTTCGGATTTTCACCTGTATTTCGCGATATGATGGATCTCCTTGTAAAGTATGTGCAACGTGTTGATGTTTAGTACGTTTCTTCTTGCAGGAGCTTAATATATACCTATTTGTTTCCAATTTAAGCAATGATGCACAGACAAAATAGAAGCGGAATGTGAGGCCGACCGCATAAACGATGGGGAGAGGGAATAACAGAGTCCGTGGGAATATCGATACATGAAGCCCATAAACTCGGCACTCTCCCGCTGTTTATACTTCACCTCGACACCGCGAGGTATAAAATAAGAGGAGCAAGATGAGATGAAATGAGAATTAATCCCATAACCGTCTATTTCCTTATTCACACAAAGACCCCCCACTTTCAAGTCTCTAAAAGAAAAGCAGTAGTACGTTTCAGGTTCAAGACATCCCTCTACAGTTGGTGGAATGCAGTCGGCTGAATCCTGGACAAGTGAGGAATGACGTGGACGCTGATGAGTTGGGGATTTATAGAAGTATTCTGAGAACATCGTGGACAGATAGAAAGAGCAAAGAAGGTCTAGTAAAAGAAGTTAACTCCCAAAGAAAACTGGTTACTCACATCAGATGAAGACCGCCCACATGGGCAGTAGAACAAGCAGCGATACACGTGACCAAACAAGCTAGAACTCTGTAAGTTTAGACTGAGTAAAATTTGCGAGTGCAATTTTCTCGGAAGCTATTAGGTCTCATCGCTAGAACTATAGAGTTTATGCTTTGGGTGACGCATTCGGCAGACCATCCTGCAGTTAGAGACCGAACTATAACAGATAAAATGAAATCAACCCTTTTCCCTTTTAAACTCCTTTTTATTTGTGAAATTCAGTTGGACAGAGGACTATTCAGCCTACTGACTTCGACTTTCAAGCTGTATTGGATTTTTTTTTGGTGCTACATACAAACAGATCCTTCAAGCGAGCTATATGCAACAGAGCCCGTCACCACGAAGTTAACCTTCCTGCCCTTATACCCTTCAATCCCTATGTAGGAATGTCTCTGTATGACTGCGGCAGCTATTTCTACAACCTGGGACTGCTCCGTGTTTCATGTGCCCCATGGCCTGTGCATCCATCTTCAGCTAGCATTTGTTTATATCTACTTCCCAAGCCCTCCATTAAAACTATCAAGATGTTCAACAGTTAATCGTGAAACAGAAAATGCTGTAATTCCACTGTAAAAGGAAAAAATGGGGGGGGGGGGGGCGCCACTGTTCCCAAAGCAATTTCTTGCTATGGGTTTGTGGTATACGCCCATCTCATTTTGCAGGCCAGAATACGTTTGGAGGAATAAGCGGCTAGTCTATCCCTCACTTTTGCAGGCGACGAGCACAAGCGACATACCCGCATATGATGATGTTCATTACATTATCAGCACAATTATCTACCAACTTCCCTAACATGCTCGCTAATTTAGCTGTAAGCAATCTGAAAACACCAGTTAAATTTAACATGAAAGATCATTTTTTGCTACAGTCATCATCTTATGCCGGTCTCTCTGGCTGAGGGGTTACAACACTTTCTCTCTGTAATCCCGTTTATCACGCAGAGTCTCGTAGTGGGGCGATAGCTGAGGCGGTTCGACCCCCGCTCGTGACTTGCGGGATACTGAGCCGGCCGCTCAGAAAGCAATGGCAAACTACTGAGCGTAATCTTGCCAAGAGATCAACAGACAGCTGAAAGATGCTGCTGTTGACAGCGATGTCCTGTAAAGGATATGCCTCATCATCTTATTGCCCGGAAATCCATCAACAGAGAAAACAAGGCCACTCACTGTGCTCTGCCTTTGCTCAACGAAAACGATAGAAATGCCGCTGATATGTTCTTTGTGTTTATCATGTAGTTGCCATGTGACTAAACTCTTCTTCTTCTTCTTCTTCAGCGTTCCGAGCCATTGAGGTTCTTTGCTGCAAATACAATCCGTCTCCATTCGTCTCTCTGGTGGACCTTCTCTTGCCAGTCGTTGATTCCAAGTGCTTGTAGGTCTGTACATGTATTATCTCTCCACCGCCTTCTTGGTCTACCTCGGGGTCTACGGTCATTTATTTCCTGAGTGTAAGCGAGTTTTGTTTCCCTATTATCTTCCATTCTTTCTATATGCCCCAGCCATTGTAGTCTATTAGCCTTCATGATACCAGTGATTAGCGGGGACTTAAACAGATCATAAATGTCTTTGTTACTTCTTCTTTTCCACTCTCCACTTTGTGTATCCCTAATGGGTCCAAAGATGCGTCTTAAAATTTTGTTCTCAAAGGTTTGTAACAAGGCTTCGTCTCCTTTCGTTGTACTCCAGGTTTCAGAGCCATACAGCACAACTGGTCTGATCAGTGTTTTGTATATTGTGATTTTGGTGTTACGAGATAGCGCCTTTGATTTTAGTAGATGTTGTAGTGCATAGTATATCTTATTTCCAGAGTTGATTCTAGTTTGTATTTCTTCCCTTATGATGTTGGAGCAGTTGAAGATCGTACCCAGGTATTTGTATGTTTCCGTTCTTTTAATGGTCATATTATCTATTTGTATGTGGCCAGAGTTTCTAGCCATTCCGTCTCTTTAAATTACCATATATATACATGTGACTAAACAGGTCAAACAATTCAACAGATATCAATAAATGATTCACATTACAACAAGGTACCAAACAAACTACATACTGGCCAACTGTCCTACAAGGGTGAAGTGACTGAAAAGTGATTTGCATTTTGCTTTACAAGCGTGACCACAGCCTAGGAACAAAATCATTCACATCACTTTCTTGTTCACAAACAGATTTCCTAGAAACGAAATCATTCACATCACATTTTTGTTCACACACAGGTTTACACATTAATATTTATCAACCTTTCTTTCTTTGCATTTGCTCGCTTTAGACTCACTTCTGAACCCATACACTTCTAGTAGTTGCCATTAATGGGGAGTGCACTGGGCTGATTTTTGCGTGTGGGTTCGCTTTCCCTATTACCAGTAGCCATCATTTCGACTTATGATGTACTTATAATTTACGTCCCCCAAGCCAAGGATGAGAAATCAACATTTTAATTCAATTTACCGATGTAGGAGTTGAACCCGCTACCTTTTCATCAGCACACCAGATGTGTAAGAGCGCCTACTCTCATCCATTCGGCCTTGCTGCCCTCCCATGTTTCAAATAAAATCCCTAGTTAATTCCAGGATTCTGAATGTCCCAAAGCTTGTACTGGGATGAATGCCATTCATGTGAAAGTGTTGGTCGGTTCAAGCATTTGCGCTCCACCGTGTTTCACACAACACAAGGCCTGGGCATCTCTTCAGCTGGCATTTGTTCAGATCTCCTACCCAAGCCTGCCATTTAAACTATTCAGATTTCCAAGTCAGGCGATAGTTGACTGTCAAACAACAGTGTTGTCATTTCGCTATAAACAATCAGAAAACATCAGCAAATCTTCACATGAAAGATCATTCCTTTGCCTCCTCACACATTAAAATAAGACTTCTCTGCCTCCTCACACATTAAAATAAGACTCCTTTGCCTCCTCACACATTATAATTAGACTTCTCTGCCTACTCAGACATTACAATGAGACTTCTCTGCCTACTCAGACATTACAATGAGACTTCTCTGCCTACTCAGACATTACAATGAGACTTCTCTGCCTACTCAGACATTACAATGAGACTTCTCTGCCTACTCAGACATTATAATTAGACTTCTCTGCCTACTCAGACATTACAATGAGACTTCTCTGCCTACTCAGACATTACAATGAGACTTCTCTGCCTACTCAGACATTACAATGAGACTTCTCTGCCTACTCAGACATTACAATGAGACTTCTCTGCCTAGTCAAAACATTATAATGAGACTTCTCTGCCTAGTCAAACATTATAATGAGACTTCTCTGCCTACTCAGACATTACAATGAGACTTCTCTGCCTAGTCAAACATTATAATGAGACTTCTCTGCCTACTCAGACATTACAATGAGACTTCTCTGCCTACTCAGACATTACAATGAGACTTCTCTGCCTATTCACACATTATAATTAGACTTCTCTGCCTACTCAGACATTACAATGAGACTTCTCTGCCTACTCAGACATTACAATGAGACTTCTCTGCCTACTCAGACATTATAATGAGACTTCTCGGCCTACTCACACATTACAATGAGACTTCTCTGCCTAGTCAGACATTATAATGAGACTTCTCTGCCTACTCAGACATTACAATGAGACTTCTCTGCCTACTCACACATTACAATGAGACTTCTCTGCCTACTCACACATTACAATGAGACTTCTCTGCCTAGTCAAACATTATAATGAGACTTCTCTGCCTAGTCAAACATTATAATGAGACTTCTCTGCCTACTCAGACATTACAATGAGACTTCTCTGCCTAGTCAAACATTATAATGAGACTTCTCTGCCTACTCAGACATTACAATGAGACTTCTCTGCCTACTCACACATTACAATGAGACTTCTCTGCCTAGTCAGACATTACAATGAGACTTCTCTGCCTACTCAGACATTACAATGAGACTTCTCTGCCTACTCACACATTACAATGAGACTTCTCTGCCTACTCAGACATTACAATGAGACTTCTCTGCCTAGTCAAAACATTATAATGAGACCTCTGCCTAGTCAAACATTATAATGAGACTTCTCTGCCTACTCAGACATTACAATGAGACTTCTCTGCCTAGTCAAACATTATAATGAGACTTCTCTGCCTACTCAGACATTACAATGAGACTTCTCTGCCTACTCAGACATTACAATGAGACTTCTCTGCCTAGTCAAACATTATAATGAGACTTCTCTGCCTACTCAGACATTACAATGAGACTTCTCTGCCTAGTCAAACATTATAATGAGACTTCTCTGCCTACTCAGACATTACAATGAGACTTCTCTGCCTACTCAGACATTACAATGAGACTTCTCTGCCTACTCACACATTATAATTAGACTTCTCTGCCTACTCAGACATTACAATGAGACTTCTCTGCCTACTCAGACATTACAATGAGACTTCTCTGCTTACTCAGACATTATAATGAGACTTCTCGGCCTACTCACACATTACAATGAGACTTCTCTGCCTAGTCAGACATTATAATGAGACTTCTCTGCCTACTCAGACATTACAATGAGACTTCTCTGCCTACTCACACATTACAATGAGACTTCTCTGCCTACTCACACATTACAATGAGACTTCTCTGCCTAGTCAAACATTATAATGAGACTTCTCTGCCTAGTCAAACATTATAATGAGACTTCTCTGCCTACTCAGACATTACAATGAGACTTCTCTGCCTAGTCAGACATTACAATGAGACTTCTCTGCCTAGTCAGACATTACAATGAGACTTCTCTGCCTAGTCAGACATTACAATGAGACTTCTCTGCCTACTCAGACATTACAATGAGACTTCTCTGCCTACTCAGACATTACAATAAGACTTCTCTGCCTACTCAGACATTACAATGAGACTTCTCTGCCTACTCAGACATTACAATGAGACTTCTCTGCCTACTCAGACATTACAATGAGACTTCTCTGTCTACTCACACATTATAATAAGACTTCTCTGCCTACTTACACAGTAGGGTTTGGGGTGTCTTGAGCCTAAGGAATTAAGGCCACAATGTTAGTGTAGTCGCCGTATACTATGCAGATCATAGTTATCCCCCCCCCCCCCACCAACAGAAAAGAAAATCCATCCCTAACAAGGGTTTAAACCTAGATCTCCCAAGTGAAAGCCCATTGTTCTAGTCACTCAGCCAGTGCCTCCTCTCACTCACACATTAAAATGGATAAATCTTCTCTGCCAATTCACATTCTCATCATCATTATCATCAAGTAATTTGTCCTATGCTCTGATTACTCTTATATAAGATACAGTGCAAACCACTTTAGGTTGTCTCGGATGTGACAAATTTCTGTTGTGAAGAACAATATTGTACTGTACGTGGTAAATGTATTATGATATGCTTGAACTCTAATAAGAACAATATAAAAATGATACAAAGTAGTGCAGCTTTACATAACAGAATTACGGCACATCTCCGGTGACGACATTAAGACGTGACGACAGGATGAGAAGAATAAAAAGATGAAAAAACATGAAAGCAATGAAGAGAAAATGAAAACTGGAAACAATGTTCCTACTTACCTCAGAATTCCGAGCTGTGTATAGTGTGTATAGCGAAATCTCATTCTGGCTATACACAGCTCGGAATTCTGAAGTAAGTAGGAAAATTTTTCCAATTTTCATTTTCTCTTCATTGCTTTCATTTTCTCATCTTTTTATTCTTCTCATCCTGTCGTCGCGTCTTAATGTAGTCACTGTAGATCTTCTCCATGACTATATGTTGTTTTGTGTATGTGTTTGTTTGCTGATGAAGTCTAAGCGCCGCAATGTCCTGTATGTGTCATAATTCTGTTAAGTAAAGCTGCACTACTTTGTGTCATTTTATATTGTTTACATTTTCACAGCTTTACCGCAGTTCCACCAAATTTTATTCATATTTGAACTCTTATAAGAGGAATTTCTGATAAGAAGAACTATTTCTGTGGTCCCAGGTGAGTCCACCTTATCAGGTCTGCACGGTATAATGTTCTTAACCCTGCCTCTCCCATCTAGTTGTGACATTAACCCACCCTGTCCGAACTGTAACTTTTACTTCTCCTAACCACTGTTTAATTTAACCCATTCAGCCACCAATGTTTATGATTTCTTAGTATCCCACGGAGGGGCAGCTGGCTGAGTGGCTAGAATGCCAGGATCTCCTTTGGGAGACCTAGTTTTGAATCCTTGTTAAGGTGTGGAATTTTTTTTTTTTTTTGGTGTCGATGGCAAAAAGAAAACCCTAACACATAGTTTGCGGGACTGCACTAGCCAGGCTGTCTTAATTCCTCAGGCTCCAGAACCCCCGTGACCTACACCGCAAGGTACTATAGGCAGTAGATAACAGGTTTTTTTGTTTGGCAGTATCTCATGAACCACTTGAAGTGGCTCAAAACTCATTCCTCATTTACCAAACTTCACAAAATTTAGTTCCAATAGTTGAAACTCTACACGTTCAGAATCAATAAAATACATAGTTCATACTCCCATCCTATGTCCTGCCAGACAAACATGACAAAAATACCACTGTTAATGTTCTATGCATTTACCATGTAGTTTTAATGTGAATAAACAGGTCAGACAATTCAACAGATATCAATAAATGATGCACATGACCAAAGAATACCAAACAAACCAACAAACAAAACTGGTGGATTTAACACAACACAAGGTAATATCTCGTAAGGTGTAGAGACAATCGAAAAACAGCACCAAGTTTCTTGTGTCCAGCTGGGGTTCATAACAAGAGCATTAACAAAAATATCCTGACTACAACACAACCTCAGCGAGCGACAGTAGACCCATTAGTGTTGGCTAGTTTCTCATATTCTACAATATACCAGGACATAATGAAATCAGTGAACCAGGACATACATGAAATCAGTGAACCAGACCATACATGAAATCAGTGAACCAGTTCGTACATGAAGTCAGTGAACCAATTAATTCATGAAATCATTTAACAGGGACATATATAAGAAAATCAATACACCAGAATGCACTGTGAAATCTTGTATATAATACACACTGGTGTTTGATTTAGCCATAAACGGTTACTTTCAATATTTAAATTAAGGTATTTGTAATACTCACGCATGAAATGCACTCGAGTGTTACCTCATAGTATACACACGAAAATGAGTAAAACACTGCATGTATTATTTGCAAGATTTTAGGGTACATAAAAATCAATGAACCATGACATACATAAAATCAATGAACTGAACATACATAGAATCAATCAAACAGGACAAACATAGAATTGATTAACCAGGACATACATAAATCAATAAACCAGGACAGACACAAAATCAATGAACCAGGACACATACAATCAATTAACTAGGACATACATTGAATTCATGAACCAGTACAAACATAAAATAGATAAATGAGGACATACAGAATAAATGAACCAGGACATGCATAAAATCAATGAACCAGAACATACATAAAATCAGTGTACAAAAACATTAAAAAATCAGTGAACCCCAACATACATAAAATCAATGAACATGTTGACAACAGCCACATTCAAGCTCTAACATGATCATCTACAATGGTATGACAGATTAACTGTTCAGAAAACACAGCATGTGGGACAAAGCCAATGCACAAGTGGACCCACCAGTTGTTTGAAATCTAATTCACAGTCGCACTTTAAAACATAAAAACACATCTACTATTTCACTTATAAAAACGCGTATAAATTCTATAGATGTATATATATATTCACAATATTATATCACATGTAAGAAAATAGATCAAATACACGATGAGGCGGCCTTCATGTTTATTTTTGGCATAGGAATACCCGGATAACATTCCAGACTCCTGGCTCGTCTTTGAGCCTTTCCCCTTGTAGCACCAAACTGCCTGCGTAGCACCTGTGCAGCACACTATATAAAAATTAGCCAAGGCCAAGGACACTTTCATACGCTTCAAGGTCCATTAGGTATATGGTGCTAAACCCATATTTGTATAGACCAATCGGAATTCAGTGGGTGATGTGGTCAGTGTCACACCGGTTGCCTTCACTCCCCTAAATATTTCTTGGTACCGTTTTAGGCTAGGGCGACCTGGGTGCAAAGGTCAATCTTACAAATCTGCAGATTCAAACCCATGGCCACAAGGCCAGTAGGTGAGTATCTAGCCACTATATGACCATGGCTCCCAGCACATGATATATAGTCTAGAATAAACCCTGGTATAAGGTATCAAATATACACTTAATTCATCATTATCATGTGCCATGCCATGGCAAAAAGGGAAGTGGTTGGGCTCTTCATAAGTTATCAAGAACAATGACATCGATTTGGATACTTGGGAAGAATTGCGTGATAGGTTCCTCTAGCTTCCCACGTTCAACTGGTGTTGGGCCTTTAACCTTTAGCCATTTTCTAAGTTTCTAGGGGAAATGCTCACCCAACTCCGTGGTACTCTGGTTAATAGCCGAGGGTACCCCAAAGTGGCTCACTTATTCTAGTGAATGTTCTGCCCCCAAAACTGCAGCTGCCACATCTTGGTATGTGACATATTCTCAACCACAGGAAGGTGGAGTCACCTTCCCTTCTTTGAGCTAATTAATCTTGGTGCCATTTCTCAAACACTCCAGTAGTTAACTGATACAGTGCCAAACAAAGACATCGGTTTGGACCAAACATGGAACGCAATCAAATTAACAAAAATTATAATGTAAATTTCCGTTCACTGAGCATTGAATTTGCGGAAAATACCATGAAACAAAACAAATAACACAATGACTCTAGCATGGCAATATATCGTTCTTCTGTCCGAATGGGAGGTCATATTATCATCCTTCAGCTCTGAAACAGTGAAATTATCTGTATGTAAACGAGAAACCTGAATGTATCAAACTGCTTAGTTAATTTTTTTTTCTTTCTTGCATATGTGAAAGTGAATAAATAACAGGATTTATAAAAAGAATATTTTCTGATATCTGAATTTGTCAATATAAACAATTGCAAATTAATGGAATCTGTCAATATAAACAATTGCAAATTAATGGACAATTTTATCATAGCAAATACAAATACTGTTTATAAACAAAATAAAACAAATTCATGAATAAATCATTAAACATTGACATAACAAAAGTACATTGCCATTAGTTTTATGTTTTCAACAATCAAAGATCAAATGTTGATTAACAGCCGAGACAGACATGCCAAAGAGACAGACATGCCAAAGAGACAGACATGTCAAAGAGACAGACACGCCAAAGAGACAGACACGCCAAAGAGACAGAAATGCCAAAGAGACAGACACACCAAAGAGACAGACACGCTAAAGAGACAGAAATGCCAAAGAGACAGACACGCCAAAGAGACAGAAATGCCAAAGAGACAGACACGCCAAAGAAACAGAAATGCCAAAGAGACAGACACGCAAAAGAGACAGACATGCCAAAGAGACACACAGCCAAAACGAATCAATTCATGTAATTGCTGTATATGCAAGTTTTAGATGATGCCTTGAGTATACGTGTTCGTTTTACACAGATAACTTCCCACAATAGAGGATTGTAGTGACAGTGATGTAACATATGATGGGGGGTGCCTTGAAGAGATTAGATCTAGAATCGATATGGCAAAGGTAGTGTTTTGCAAGATGGAAAACATATTGACCAATTAAAAAGATGTCAACTGCAACAAGATAAAGAGTGTTGTAGTGCTACGTAGAATGTAACTGATATATAGATGTGAAACTTGGACAATGAGCAGACAAGCTGAGAAACAGCTGATTACAGTGAATGTGTGGTTTTTGAGGAAAATGCAAAGATTACCATGAACAGACAGAAAAACCAATGAGCAAGTCCTACAAGAAACAAATGACAATAAAATGATTAGAGAAATTAGATGTAGAGAGTCACGATTTTTTTGGGCACATTGTAAGAAATAAACAGAAAACTTAATTAAAACTGGCAAGATTGAGGAGAAAATCAATGGGAAGGCAGAGAGATAAATATCTGGATGGTTTGGTTATATGGCATAATGGAGACAAGGACGCAGAGCTGATTCATGACTCTGGTGATCGTGTGAGATGGCAAAACATGAACACCCAACCTTTCGGCATCGCAGATGATGACTGAGAGACAGGCATGTCAAACAGACAGCAAGCACAAATCAATTCATGTAGTTGATGTGTACGCCAGTTGTAATGATTCCCTGAATACTGACATCCATTTTATATTGACAACTGCCCTCAATAGAGGGACGTAGAGTCGCTGTGGCGCCAGAGTTTGCACTAGCCAGGACTTCTCATAGCACGCTTGCCTGGAGTCTTTGAGGACGTTAAGTCTGACAAAAATCTGGTTCATTTTTATGGCAGGCTACACAGGTGTACGAGGAAGTAAACAAGCTGATATGCTCCCGAGCCGGAAAAGCTGACGAGTAATGGACCTGGTTAATATAGTGAATGTCGTCAGAGAGGCAGGGCAATTAAACGAATCAAGACTTGGATGTGAATCAACAACCTTGACCAGACTGCAAGAATATCAAGTCAAAAAGAGTGAAGCTAATGTGCTTTGCAAGGAGCCAAAGAAGATCAGTCAACCAACACCGAACTAGTGTCGTCGACCGCTACATGCTGAGAGAGATACTGAGGAGGGGATCTGAGCACTTATAGGCTGAATGGTTTGATGTGCAGAGAAGATCATCTAACAACTAACTAACAAACATTCAAATGAAAAGAGATCTTTTTTCTCCTAGCTGAAATATGAAATCCGAATGATGAGATTTCTCCTTATATCTAAAATAATCCCTCTGGTTGACATCTGCTGCCAATGATCATTACATATCAGAACTACCCATAATAGATCATCACATATCACAACTACCCTTAGATCGTCACATATCACATCCACCAATAGATCATCACATATCACAACTACCCTGAGATCGTCACATATCACATCCACCAATAGATCATCACATAACACATCTACCAATAAATTGTCACATATGACAACTACCAAGACTGTCACACATCATCATCATCATCATGTGCCATGCCGATAAATGTGCACGGTCATGTTTCGCCACCTCACACGATTACCAGAGTTGTTGAAGGGAACGACTATGTCTTGTGTTAAAATAAGCACCAACTAAAATTTCTAACATAATTCCTTTGTCTTGTGTTATAATAAGTATGCATTCAATATTCTATCACATTTCATGAATTATAATAAGCACTGGGCGAATATTATAACATTGTCTGTGTCTTGTGATATACTAAGTCAATATTATAACATTGTCTGTGTCTTGTGATATACTAAGTCAATATTATAACATTGTCTGTGTCTTGTGATATACTAAGTCAATATTATAACATTGTCTGTGTCTCGTGTTATACTAAGTCAATATTATAACATTGTCTGTGTCTCGTGTTATACTAAGTCAATATTATAACATTGTCTGTGTCTTGTGTTATGCTAAGTCAATAATATAACACTGTTCGTATCTTGTGTTATACTAAGTCAATATTATAACACTGTCCATGCCTTGTGTTATACTAAGTCAATATTATAACACTGTCTGTGTCTCGTGTTATACTAAGTCAATATTATAACATTGTCTGTGTCTTGTGTTATACTAAGTCAATATTATAACATTGTCTGTGTCTCGTGTTATACTAAGTCAATATTATAACATTGTCTGTGTCTCGTGTTATACTAAGTCAATATTATAACATTGTCTGTGTCTTGTGTTATGCTAAGTCAATAATATAACACTGTTCGTATCTTGTGTTATACTAAGTCAATATTATAACACTGTCCATGCCTTGTGTTATATTAAGTCAATATTATAACACTGTCCATGTTTTGTGTTATACTAAGTCAATATTATTACACTGTCCGTGTCTTGTGTTATACTAAGTTAATATTATAACATGGTGTCTTGTGCTATACTGTAAATATTATAACACTGTCCATATCTTGTGTTATATTAAGTCAATATTATATCACTGTCCATGTCTTGTGTTATACTAAGTTAATATTATAACACTGTCCATGTCTTGTGTTATACTTAGTCAATATTATAACATTGTCTGTGTCTTGTGTTATACTAAATCAATATTATAACATGGTGTCTTGTGCTAATCTAAGTCAATATTACAACACTGTCTGTGTCTTGTGCTATACTAAGTGAATATTCAAACACATTTGGGTAATCAGTTCTTTTCCTTGAGCCTTTTCTTCCCAAATAATTTCCAGAAAATTCTTAAAAGACCGCACCCATTTTAGAAGGCTGCATTAACGTCATGACCTTACTGCTTTGGAGATTAAACAATCCTTCCACTACTGAAATCTGAACCTAGACCCTTGTGTTGACATGAAAGAATGTTACCCACTGTGCCACTGTGGCTTGCATTACAACAACACCTGACAAATAACACTTTCAGCATGCAGTATACACAATGTGAAACCGATGTTGCAACAAATATAAGCAACAAATATAAGCAACAAATATAAGCAACAATTATAAGCAATTAACATACTGATGCTAACAGCTCAGAATAAAACTCACAAATGCAAAAACATAGCATTGCGGAAACAAAACTTGCCTGTGGTGTAAAATAATTTATCAAAAGAAAATCATGTTCCAAATGCATAAAATGTCTGCACTAAAAGCATTTTCAAATAAATAAAATCAATAACTTAAACAATTCAGCACACTTATGTAAAACACATAGCCAATTTGTGTTAATTAGTTGCATATCCTTTACAGGACATAGTAGTCAACTCCAGCATTTATGGCTGTCTGTGATTCCTAGGCAAGTTTACGTTCAGTAGTTTGCCAATGCTTTCTGGACAACCGGCACTCATACCATTGTAAGGAAACCAATGCAAGGCGGTTTGTTTCCATATCGCCCGTAGGTGTGTTTTGAACACGGTATGTGGGATTACGAATTGCATTCGTAACCCCTTCGCCTCCGAGCCAGTTAGTTTGTGCTCATGACTTCAATTATGTATAGAAAATATCTCTTTTCACGATCCCCTTGCATAAAATACACATAAAATTGGTCTCATTACTTCTCATAAGCTACTGCAATAGAGACTGGAGTTTGGTTCCACTACAGGGCAATTCATTTGTCTTGATAAACTGGCATAGAAAGGGCTGTCCCTGCAGCACAAACAAAGGAAGACAATCTACATAAGATAACACAACCTCTCTTTCTGGTCTAGAGAAATAACAGTGGGGGTTAAACTCTATAGACCACTGAGAACTAACACAAACAGTGAAGTTTATACAAGAGATAACCCTGCAGATCATTATCATATCATCCAGTGCCTTGAAGGGTGACGTGAGCAATCATGTTTCTTCACAAATTGCGATCACGGATGGCATGAATCAATTTGTGTGTTGACTCTATTCTGTGCCATGAAACAAGAATGTCATGAATTTTATCATGCTGTCTTCCTCTATCTTTCTTTCCACAAATATGACCAGTTGTCACAACATGTTCCTGTCTTTGTCTTCTCATAATGTGGCCAAAAAAATTATGACTGCTTCTTTCTGATGTTTGTGATAAATTATCTTTGCGACATAGCTTTCCTCAAAATGTCTACATTGCTCATTTTGGCTGTCCAATTAATTTTCAGCATTCTTCTACAAAGAAGATACAGACAATACATTTCAAGCAAATTAAAGAAGAACCCAAACAGCTGAAATATAGGAAGAACAACTAATCAAGACAGTTAGTAATCTCTACACTTCAAATAAAGAAAACAAGATAGATTAAACCTGTCTTGTAAGATGATGGAGGCAGTTACAGCAGTGTTCCACTGACTGGAGAACAAACAGCACCACATGTCTTTATTGCAATGGACTCAGAGAGCACTAAATAAGCTCATAAGGTTATCTCAAATCCTTGGACAAGAAGGGGAAAGATTTTGAATTAATCCACATTCTGAAGACTCGTAACCTCAATTCTATATTTTTATCTTCAACATAACCATTTCTTATAAACTATTGCATGTATTGTAACCAGCACCTGTTTTAAATTAAATTTACTTTAAGCAAGAAAACAAGCAGATAATAATGGCATATTTGACTATTTACAATGGTTTCCTCAAACGGTATGGTAAGTACTTTTCATTTCACATATTTGAACTACTTATCTAATATATTTAGCTATTAAAAAATTCAAAACAAAATTGTTTATTTTAATATTTGCTAGACTCTTAGTATTTTTAGATTTATATTCAGATATGACTGAGCTACTGTATGAGAGCAAAAAGTACCAACTTATTTCTGTTTGCACAAAATTGTGGGTGACATTCACCAACCTAACACACCACATTGTACCAACAGCTTTAGGCGGAGAACAATTAAGAGGGTACAAACTGTACCCTACTGCCAGAATATGCAACCTAAAAACTAATTGTAACAGCAGGGCAGACCAGGCCTTAAATCCTGGTTGGCACTGGTCTAGGAAACTCCGACAGGCGGACAGTTAGAATATTGCTTTGCTGATCTGTCAGCTTCTACAGCTTGTCTTCTACCAAATGTACCTTTCCTCTGGATTAAACTAGACAGGCCAAGAGGGATCATGCTGCATGGGCAACACATGGTCTCTAAGCTCAGCCCAGGCTTTGTGTTATGGAGAGGTATAATTCCATTTTACAAACTATCGTCAGTCAAGATGGCCAGGTGCCAGTCAGTATTTTGAAGGATTTTAAAGGCAAGAAGATCAATTTCATTGCCTCGTGTTTTGTCCCATATGGTTAGGTCTCTTTCTGCAAAGTGGTCTGCCAAAAGCATGGCACAGAGCGTGAACCTGCCAAAAGCATCACACAGAGCATGAGCACAACAGATCCACAGACAATCCCCAGATGTTTACAAAAACATTGTACTTATAAACTGAATGAGAGGGTCCAAAAACGACCCCATTATTTTGGGAACATGAGGACCTTGATCCCTTTGGTACAGTGAAGTGTAAACCTTTTGTATACTGTGCACCACTTGAAGTGACTAATAAACTAGCCCCAGCTTACCACTCCAACAGCTCTGGTAGTTAAAGAGTCTAAAGGATTAGATGAAGTCAATCATTTGGTTTGTATTCCATTCCTATTGTTCTAACTTCATTAAGATATCAGAGGATGGTGCAGAGTCATGATCTCCAATGCCTGCTCCAGACCAGGCACCTGAAGAAGATTAGAAGAATTCTAATCAATTTAGAAGTATTGTGACCAATTTAGAAGAATTCTGACCAATTTAGAAGTGCTGTGACCAATTTAGAAGTATTGTGACCAATTTATAAGAATTCTGACCAATTTAGAAGTATTGTGACCAATTTAGAAGAATTCTGACCAATTTAGAAGTATTCTAACCAATTTAGAAGTATTCTGACCAATGTAGAAGTGTTCAGACCCAATCCCTCACAATGTTCAAGGGAATTTCTACTGTCTTCTTCTGACTCTTAAAAATAAAAATAAAAATGTTGCATGTCCTTGCAGGGTGACACAGGTTGATTTTTCAAGGCAAATGTACGTTCAGTAGTTTGCCATTGCTTTCTGAATGAGAAGCCAACGTTTCATTCCAACTTAATGCTGGTGTAGAGGTTTAACCACCTACCTGGCCATCAGCGTACTTTAAGAGTGAGCGCTCTTCTCCTTTCGACCATGTCAACGTCTTTCTCTCACAAATACAAAAGTCAATTAATTTCAAAACAATGTCTTCCCACGGTGAATTTGAATAAAGAAGACGCAGACAATATATTGCATAATTTATTGCCTGGCATATTTCGCTGTATCTCATCAGGTGCATACTACAGAGAAAAGTTCAACATATCATGAAGTAGTGTAAAGAATCCTTTCAACTGAAATCAACAAAACATATGTGTAATTAATGTTGCAATATACTGTTTGTCTTCATTATTTAAAAGCTCAATGAGGAATATTTTGCACAAATGACAGTAGTCAGCTGGAGGCATACCGTGGTGTGTTAGAGTTCTAACTATACAGTATCAACTTAAAATGGTTCTAAAATCTCCCCAAACTGATTAAATTCTGCTTAAAGTGACCCCAGGGATTAAGACTACAAGTCCTGGCTAAGTCAATTATATGGTACTTATTTCTACAACCGTTTGCTCAAGTAAGCGTCTTCCCTTCTCCTTAGCGGGTAGTCTCCCCTTAAATGGTTAGATCAATCCTTGGGCTTGTGACAGTTTTGACCTTTAGTCCTTTGCCCCACCTTAACCACATATCCAGTTCATTCAATCCACTGATCAAATGTGTTGCTCGTTTAAGACATATTCAACCACAACAAGGATCAGATAAATAACCTTTGTATTTTCATGAAGTGTTTTTCATGTAGTTGTGTGTCTATGTTTGTTCTGGCGAAGGCTTTAGCCGCAACATCCATTTTATTTCTTGTAATCATGTTTTAGTATGTCATATATTAATCATGTATTTCAGATAGAGTTATTATGGTAAAAATCAAAGGCAAACCAATAGACATAAATATTATACAAGTATATGTACCAACAGCAAGCAGTAGTGATGAAGAAATACAACACTTTTACGACGAAATAGAAATGGCAATGGCTCAAATTGGATCACAAGAAATAAAGATAATACTTGGTGATTTTAATGCAAAAGTAGGAAAGGGAAAAATGGAGGATGTAGTGGGGAATTATGGTTTAGGTACAAGAAATGAAAGAGGGGAAAAGCTAATAGAATGGGCAAATATCAATGATATGATAATTGGAAACACATGGTTTAAACACCATAAAAGACGACTGTACACATGGATAAACCCTGATAAGAAAATACGCAACCAAATTGACTACATACTAATCAATAAAAGATTTAGAAATGCTTTAATGAATGTAAAGACAATGCCTGGTGCTGACTGTAATAGTGATCATGTACCACTATGTGGACAAATAAAAGTAAGATTAAAGAGAGGGGAAAAAATGGTTAAGAACATGCGACTTAATAAAGAGGTTCTGAAAATAGATAAAGAAATGCAAGAACAATACAGAGTGACTGTGAAAAATAGGTACAATGCAATAACTAAAATACAGAGTATAGATGAACAATGGGAAATGTTAAGGGACTCCATTCATCAAACTAGCAAAGAAGTATTACCGGAGAGAGGCAAAATAGCTAAGAAAAAATGGATGAATGAAGATATCTTAAAACTGATGGACAGAAGAAAACAGAGTAAAAATGACAAACAAGAATACGCTAAGATAAATAAAGAAATAAAAGATAAATGTGGGAAGGCTAAAGAAAGTTGGTTAAACGAGCAATGCAAAAAAATTGAATTAAATTCCATTAAAGATACAAAAAATATGCACAGACAAATCAGTGAGCTTAAAGGAAGAAAAATAAGAATAAATACAGGGTGTTTGAAATCAAAAACAGGAAAGATAATATTAGAGGAAGATGCTATAATGAAGAGGTGGAATGAGTATATAAGAGAATTATATGAAGGAGAAAGGGAAGAATTAACAGAAGATAGTAACTTAGAAGGTCCACCTATTCTGAAAGAAGAAGTCGCTGACGCTATGAAACGTATGAAGAAAGGAAAAACAGCTGGGCCAGATGAAATCACAATAGAAGAATTAGAAGTATTGGGAGAATTTGGAGTAGATATATTAACCAAAATGTTGAATGATATTTACAGCAGTGGATATTTACCCAGTGATATGCTGAAATCTGTATTTATAGCTATACCAAAAAGACCAGGAGCAATTGATTGTGAAGATTTTCGTACAATTAACCTTATAAACCATATCACTAAGCTTCTACTCAGAATCATAATGAGAAGAACCAAAAAGAAAATAAAAATGGAAATTAGTGAAGAACAGTATGGATTTGTGGAAGGAAAGGGCACAAACAATGCAATTTATACATTACGGACACTAATAGAAAGGTCAATAGAGAAACAGAGAGACATATATTTGTGCTTCATAGATTATACTAAGGCATTTGATAAAGTAAAACATGATGAACTGATTAAAATGTTGGAAGATATCAACACTGATGGAAAAGATTTAAGAATAATAAAGAATATTTACTGGAACCAAGTAGCAGCAATTAAAATGGGAAATAAAGAGGGTAGTTACGAACAGATAAAGCTAGGAGTACGACAAGGGTGTGTCTTGTCACCAGATCTTTTCTCCCTTTATAGCGAAGTAATAATGAGAGGGATCAAAGAGATGCCAGGAATACTAGTTGGAGGTTATAATATAAATAATATACGCTATGCAGATGACACAGTATTGGTGGCGGATAATTCAACAGACCTACAACAATTATTAGACGTTGTAGTAACAGAGAGTGCAAGGAAAGGACTCTCCTTGAATATCAAGAAAACAGTAACAATGGTAATATCAAAGAAAATGGTGACACCAAAATGTGACATAGAAATAGAAGGGAAAATCCTTAACCAAGTTGATAATTTTAGATACCTTGGGGCATTTATAACATCAGATGGAAGATGAACAACAGAGATTAGGAGCAGAATAGGGCAGGCAAAAGCCGCATTTCAGAAAATGAAGAGTATCTTATGCAATAAGTCACTATCACTGAATGTAAGAAAGAGAGTGATGAAATGCTATGTAGAACCAGTTTTGCTGTATGGCAGTGAATCTTGGAATGTAAATGAACAAATTAAGAAGAAATTAGAAGCAACAGAGATGTGGTTCCTGAGACGAATGTTGCGAATTCCTTGGACTGCCAGAGTAACTAACGACGACTGCCTGAAACAGGCTAACGAAACTAGAACATTATATACAACAATAAGACAGAGACAAACAGCTTTCCTCGGTCATGTGATGAGAAGAGAGGCATTGGAGAACATCGTAACAACTGGAAAGATCGAGGGGAAGAGAGGCAGAGGTAGACCAAGAGAAGTGATGCTGGATGGATTGAGATGGTGGCATGGAGGAATATCAGCAGCAGAGTTGATCCAGAAAACCAAAGACCGAGATCTATGGAGAGCCATGAATGCCTACGCCAGCCGGCACGGCACTTGATGATGATGATGATGATGTTTTAGTAAAGCTCACAGTCTACTTCTTCATTTTTTGTTGATTCATTCATTGCCTTATTTCTACAAGTCACTTCTGTTAATCTGTGTGTTTACATGTGGTGGAAATGTCAGTTATATAAGATGGATGACGGAATTAACTTCAAATTACTAGCACAAATCATGTCCTGACATTGGTACCTAAACTTGAACTTGTGAAAAACAAAGGTTTTAGCACATAGTCTAAAAGCTATGGGCTGAAACAGATTGTCAACAATTGTGCTTTATTTATTCCTTGCCTTCCTCATCAGGTTTTTATCTCCGAAGGAGCAAAGGCGCCCAAACACCTCACACCAAGCCCTCTTATCTTTGCTGTCTCCTGCAGCACCTCCTGTGTCCTCCCCATGTTATTAATTTCTGTCTATAATCCTCTTCTCCATGTTTTCAGGTCATGTTTTTTTACCCTGTGGGTTCCTGAAGATGGTCTTTCTGGTTATATTATTCATGGTTTTATGTGCACCTTGTAGACCAAGCCAATTTACAGTGATTTGTCAGTGCAGTTATGTGACAAATATAAAATATGACATCAATAATCAATATCATTGCAATAGGCACATTCCCAGGCGGGCTGTGTCCCCCTCTACAACACCCAGTGAAGAGTTCCCATGTTGATTGGACCATTGGCAGCCAGACTTAAAGCCTGTCTGCGTCTTCCTCCAATGTGGAGTGGTTACCAGACCCTCTGCTCACTCCCCACAGAATCAGTCTCTCCAGGTGAGGGTCCTCTGTTATGCTGTAGTTCCCATTCGATCCCAGAAAGCCTTCCCCAACTCATTCTTCTCATGACCTTGGTCACTGCCCAAGGAGCAGCAGCCACCAGTCTGTCAGCCTCTGCATGTACTCACACCCACACTTACCCTGCTCATGTTATGTGAGGAAAGATATCAATAACTTTGCTGAGATTAGATTGAGAAAAAAAATATATAGTTCATTCGAAATAATATTAAATAGAACTAGTTCTTAAATGAAAGAATATAAATTTGTAGTTAACATATTATACATTATGTAGACTTGAATGAATCATTCAATCAATATAATAAATGCTAGTGAAAGTTCTAAATATCTCATACAATCTATATCATGAATGACAGAGACAGTTCTAAATATTCATATAATCTATATCACAAATGCTAGTGAAAGGTCTAAATATCTCATGCAATCTATATGATGAGTGATGGGGATAGTTCTAAATATCTCATATAATCATCTCATAAATGCTAGTGACAAGTCTAAATATCTCACATAATCATCTCATAAATGCTAATGACAGTTCTAAATATCTCATACAATCATCTCATAAATGCTAATGACATTTCTAAATATCTCATACAATCATCTCATAAATGCTAATGACAGTTCTAAATATCTCATACAATCATCTCATAAATGCTAATGACAGTTCTAAATATCTCATACAATCATCTCATAAATGCTAGTGACAGCTCTAAATATATCATACAATCATCTCATAAATGCTAGTGACAAGTCTAAATATCTCATACAATCATCTCATAAATGCTAATGACAGTTCTAAATATCTCATACAATCATCTCATAAATGCTAGTGACAGCTCTAAATATATCATACAATCATCTCATAAATGCTAGTGACAAGTCTAAATATCTCACATAATCATCTCATAAATGCTAATGACAGTTCTAAATAGCCCATACAATTATCTAATAAATGCTAGTAACATGTCTAAATATCTCATACAATCATCTCATAAATGCTAGTGACAGTTCTAAATATCTCATACAATCTATACATTGAATGACAGTGACAGCTATAAATATCTCATACAATCATCTCATAAATGCTAGTGACAGTTCTAAATATCTCATACAATCATCTCATGAATGCTAGTGACAAGTCTAAATATCTCATACAATCATCTCATAAATGCTAGTGACAGTTCTAAATATCTCATACAATCATCTCATGAATGCTAGTGACAAGTCTAAATATCTCATACAATCATCTCATGAATGACAGTGACAGTTCTAAATATCTCATACAATCATCTCATGAATGACAGTGACAGTTCTAAATATCTCATACAATCCATATAATGAGTCTTCGTGGTAATTATGAAAGTTGCATCTACATCTAAATCATAATGACTAATCAATCCTGAAAATCTAACTCACTCTATATGAAGAATTGTGGTAACAAGATATCTATCAATATCTCACTCACTCTATGTGAAGAATTCTGGTAACAAGATATCTATCAATATCTCACTAACTCATATCAAGAACCCAAATGACTAGGTTTTGTTTCTCAATATCTTACACAACCCACTTTAAGAATTATCATCATCAAGGTAAAAGCATGTGCTTTGCAGGATGTTGCAATCAACCCCTGCATTTACTGGCTGTTTGTGATTTACCAGCAGTTTTAGTGACAAGGTATCCTACTCAATCCATATAAAAAAAAGCTCAGTGACTAGGCGTTTATCAATACCTCAATGAATCTATATCAAGAAACCTAGTGACTACGCATTTATCAATATCTCAATGAATATATACCAAGAATCCTGGTAACTAGGCAAGGAGGGGAACATGAGGAGCCCATTCAAAGATGTTCACAACCAGTGTTTTACTCCAAACATCAGCATTCACACCTTCCTACAAACACCGAGCAGCCCATACAGAAATGTTCACAACCAGTGTTTTACTCCAAACATCAGCATTCACACCCTCCTATGCAGGTCTGCATGGCCGAATGGATAAGAACGGTGTTCTTAAACATCCGATGTGCTGATGCCGAGGTTAGCGGTTCAACCTCTACACCGGATAGCTGGACTAAAAATGTTGATCTGTCGTCCTTGACCTGGGGACGTAATTTACAAGTATCCCTGAAGTCGGAGTGGGTTCACCTGATGGCGAGGGACACTGTTAATAGGGAAAGCTAACCTACACGCAAAATTCAGTCCGTCACTGCTATAAATAGTGTGAATGGACTACGCTTGAGTTCAAAGCGAGTGAGCTAAAAAAAAAAAAAAAAACTTCCTACAAACATCAGCATTCACACCTTCCTACAAACACCAGCATTCACACCTTCCTACAAACACCAGCATTCACACCTTCCTACAAACATCAGTATTCACACCTTCCTACAAACACCAAGGAGCCCATACAGAAATGTTCACAACCAGGGTTTTACTCCAAACATCAGCATTCACACCTTCCTACAAACACCGAGGAGCCCATACAGAAATGTTCACAACCAGGGTTTTACTCCAAACATCAGCATTCACACCTTCCTACAAACACTGAGGAGCCATACAGAAATGTTCACAACCAGGGTTTTACTCCAAACATCAGCATTCACACCTTCCTACAAACATCAGCATTCACACCTTCCTACAAACATCAGCATTCACACCTTCCTACAAACATCAGCATTCACACATTCCTACAAACATCAGCATTCACACCTACAAACACTGAGGGAGATGAAGCATCTATGGGTTTACTGAGTGCTTCGATGTCAATTCTTCCGTAACCCTTAACCTAAAAGGAAGGGTTTGAGTACACATCACAGAAGCATTTTGTACTTTGATTAGCAAGAAATAAGATGTGGAAGGGAACTGGTCAATATACCCCATAAAGCCATGATTGAGTATATCTTTAAACATTAGCACAGATAAACAGATACACTGGTAAGTAGGCAGACAAATGGATAAATAGACAGGAGGATATCTACAAAATAGTCAAAAATATCTATAAAATTAAAAATCTATAAAAGCCAGTTAGTACCATATGCAAGTTGAGACCAGGTGGGACTCTGGTAGTCGACGGTTTAGTGGCCTCACAAACATGATTTGCCCATATTCAATCTTCTGTACTGGTGTTTTTGACCACTGAGGAAAACAGCATTCTAACTAGCCTGGGTTTGGTTACAGAAGCAATTGATCCAATCCTATATTTATGGAAACAAAATAAAACTGCAGCGTCAGTTATAATTGAGATCTGTTTTTTTTTTTTTTTTTTTGGGGTGTGACTTTTGATATTGTTTCCTTTCTTTTTTCTCTTTTGAGTTATTCCTAATCAGGACTGGTTATATTTTCTCCTCTCTGCTCTTCGGGTTCGGTTCGGTCTTATGTGGCTCACGCTGAATGGCATTTTCATTATTGAGTTGAATTGGTCCTGATGAGGACCTGTCCTTAGGAGGACCTGCCAGTAGCCTTCCAGTTGTTCATTGCTTACTCTAAAAGGACTGACCTTGAACTCATTTAATCCTCATAAGGACTGCTAGGACTAAATGAGTTTGAAGATCAGTCCTTCTAAGGACAACAGTTAATCAAATCACAGCTTATATAAAGAACAATCAACTTGACATAGCTAAAGCACAGACAATTCTCTCTAAATTAGTAGAGTTTACAGGTCGGCGATGTGGCAAAGGTGTTACGGACACAATTCGTAATCCTGCATACCATGTTCGAAACACAGCTGTGTACAATTTTGAAGCAGATCGCCTTGCATTGGTTTCCCTTACAATACTATGAGTGCCGGTCGTTCAGAAAACAATGGCAAGCTACTAAACATAAACTTGCCAAGAAATCACAAACAGCTAAAACAATTATTGGGTTGACTGCACCATCCTGTAAAGGATACGCAACTAACTTTATATGAAGAAACAAAACTTTATAACTTTCATAAAGAAATATGAAATAAAAAAACATCATTATACTTGGGGCATTCCCACACATGCTAGAAAGCTTCTCCTGAAATTAAGAAAAGTGTATCCGAGTCAAGAACTTGACATCACAGCACACAGGACATTTCTATAGCTTTCCATCCTCATCTTCAACAACCAGAGAAGAGTCCCAATACTGACAGCACCCATTGCAATCTGATTACGTGTCAATCTGGCCTTTACATGGAGTACTGTGAGTAAATGCTGTCAGACTGTCATCTGTATATCTCTCTCTCTCTCTCTCTCTGTGTTTGTGTGCATGTGTAAGCGTGTTGGGGGTTAAACAAACTCTCTCTCTTTCTTTCTCTGTTCGTGTGTGCGTGCATGTGTACGTGCATATGGGGGGGGGGGGGGGGGGGGGGGGGTAAACAAGTAGGAATGCAGTTTCACCAATTACCTTTCCCATAATTTTATAAACCAATCAGTGCTTGGTAGCTGATGTCATATATCTGTGTGTGCAGAGTTAGTTGCATATCCTTTACAGGACCTTGCAGTCAACCTCAGTATGTTTTGGCTGTCTGTGATTTCTTAGCTAGTTTACCTTTAGTAGTTTGCCATTGCTTTCTGAACAACCAGACCTCATCCCATTGTATAAAACCAACACAAGGCAGTCTGCTTCGGAATCGCCGGCAGCTGTGTTTCAAACCCGATATACAGAATTGCAAATTGCGTTTTTAATCCCTTCGTCACAGTGTCGCTTTGTGCGTGCACATGCATGTCAAAAACCTCTTTTATATTGAGACATTCAAATACAAGAACAAGAAATCATAACATGACAGAATTGAAACATAACCTACAGAAACAAATTAATTATCATCAAACATAACAAGCTGCAGGCATATACACTTCTGAATACTGAAGACACAAACCATAGAATGTACGATTTATTGCCTGGCATATTTTGCTGCATCTCGTCAGGTACATCTGCAGAAGTCACACAACGTAGAGTAAAATAACTAGATAGATCGTTCCAGCTGAAATGTATGAAAGATGCAGCGAAATATGCCAGGTAATAAATCGTACATTCTATTGTTTGTGTCTTCGTTATTCAAATTCACTACGGGAAAACATTGTTTTGATATACACTTTTAAAATAGGGAGGCTGTACAAGTATTGCAATTCTGACAAACTCAGATATCGAAAACTAAAGGTAAATGTATACAATTAAACACTAGTACAAGTAAACAAACCCAGCAAATAAACAGATTAAAAAACCCCAATGTAAACAACCCATTAGCTTTGGGGATACTGTCAGGCTCAATCAAATACAATCAAATGATAAGCTCAACACAAGATTTGTGTATATGTTTTCAAAAAAGTTACTTAAAAATATAGAGATCAAATCCGACCCTGTGAACAAACAATTACACTGGTACCTGAAAGTTTGTGCTTAAAGATCAAAACAAATTTCAGCCAGACGAACCAACTGGAGGAAGTGGAGAAGAATGTTGAAAATATCATGATTTGAGAAGAAAGCAAATGCAGCGACACTGAAAATTATGGGTGTGAATAGATTTACACATCAAAACAATAAGATAAGAGATGAAACAGAAAAATTAGTTTTATATGGCGAAATACTAGGCAAAAGATGCAGAAGACAGAGAAAGATTTATGGAGAAAGTTTGAACAACTAGGCAACACATAATATAAGCAACACGATCTTTATAAAAAAATATCTGATGACAGGGAAGATTGGAGAGTCATTATATATATATATATATATATATATATAAAATTTGATTTGAACTCGAGTATAGTCCAAATATGTGCATGATCACCAATGTCTGTTCCATACCAGGCCTCTGAAGAAGAAGAAGAGAAGAAGAGGGGATGGGGGAGAGGGGGAGGAGAAGAAGAAGGTGATCAAGGATGACTGTTAACACTAGACAGCCACACATTTCCCTTGATGTCTACCTTTGTAAGCAAACTAGGTTCATTTTGGACCACATAATTCAGACCACAAATGTAATTTTCCAGGAAACCAATGGGAGTCATCACTACAGCCATGGAGTTTGTGCTTTGTGCGTTACTCTTGGCAGGTGATTTGCTGTTCTGCAGAGAGAGACCGAGTTGGACGTGGTAAACACGGTGCAATGAAGTCGACCTTCTCACTTTTAACCTTTATGTATACAAGCAGTGCACTAATCCAAGCCCAGAAATGTGCTGCTCAATCAACTAACTATCCTACAGAAGCTGGAACGGCACAGTGAATAGTGCACTTGTTTATGAAAGCAGTGTTCTGGGTTCAATCCCTACAGTGACAAAAATCTATTTTTCTGACCAGAATTATTCTGGGTTGGCCTCATAACATGGGCACTGGATCACTTTCAGAATGTTCTGGAAAATGTACTGAGGAAGGGAACTGATAATCTCATCTCATTATTTCATGGTCTAAATAATGTCACCACTTAACACCCTAATGATAGTATCCATCATGGGACTACTTTTACCTGCATCTACTTGATAGGACACAATCTGACCTGAAACTGGTGGCGGCTATTCTCCTATGCCGAAGTTTAGAAAACAACCAAAGAAGTTTCCGGGTCTGGTCAAGGATATGCACTACTGACGAGCTCAAACGAGAGCGAACCTCGAGTCTAGTGCTTCCACATTGACGTGGATAAGCCTTAGGTTCATACCAGAATATGATCAGTGTTGCCAGTAGTGGGTTGTGCTCAATGTTTAAATCTCAAATCCCAAAACAACCAAATAAATCAACCAAAGAAGAGACGGACTACACAATTTATATGGCATATTTCACTGTTATCTTGTCAGGTGAATGCTACAGAAATAAATAAGATGAATCAAAGAAATGCATCCTGTTGGCTGAAATACAAAGCACACACAGACTAAAAAAGTCGCTTAAAAGTCAACAGGGTGGACTTCATTGCACCGGGTTTTATCCCATATGGCTCGGTCTCTTTCCGCAGCACGGAAAGTGTCGCACCAAGCACAAACTCTGTAGCTCTAGCGATGACCCACAGGAGTCTCTGAAAAAATTTAACTCATGAACCGAAGGACGCGGCCCGGAATTGAACCCACAACCTTCGGAGCCCAAGTCAAACGGCTTGACCACTTCGCCACGGAGACACACACATTAGACACAACACTCAAATGTACTCTCCTGTGTTACCAAGGCAGTTGCAAACTGATCACCATGTCCTTCACTTTATACAGTGGAGGATGTCAGCAACAGATAGCTGCAGCCTTAGCAAACTGAAGCAAATGTCGACTGTATGTGATATAAAGTATGCAAAATGTCTTCTCTTTGTTGACCTTGTGACCAACATTCAAAAGGTGATGTAACATGGATGATACAGCATTTTTTCAACTGGTTATCTGCAGTCATTCATTTTCTAGTCCAGCCACACCAGTTTATATCCAATTGCTCAATTCCCTATCTTTCCATTCTGCCTTTTAAGTGGCTTGGCATCTGCATTGAAATTAAGAACCCCGACAGATGTAAAAACACACATAAATGCAGCCGAATGTTTCAAGTGAAGTTTTGATCAACAAACAAGAAAAACAACATAGAAACACTAATAGATCGACATGTTCACCTATATCTGTATGTGTTCGCATTTGTCAAGCATCCTAGTCACATTAATCTTCATATTATTCAAACCCCAGTATCAGCTCAGCAGCAGCCGACCCTCTTTTTTAATTCATTTGGTGCATAGTAACACATCAGTTAATGTTAAGCTACTTGTTTCTCTGTCTTTCCCTTCTGCCTATGTAGTGGCTTGACACCTGCACTGAAATTAGTAAATACTAATTAATGTGACATACAGTGCCACACCTTCCTCCTGTCCTCCATTTCACTCAAGTAAAAGAGATATGTCTTCAATCACAACCAATCCCATTAGATAAACACATAGGCAAGTAAAGGTAAAAGACCCTATGACATGCCTTATGGCATAGATAAATACACAGATAAGTAAAGGTAAAAGACCCTATGACATGCCTTATGGCATAGATAAATACACAGATAAGTAAAGGTAAAAGACCCTATGACATGCCTTATGGCAAATTGCAAACATGATACTATATCCATTTATTATAGACAACCAGCATTCCAGGAATTGATCTGCTCAATATCCACCAGCGACCTTTTACTTCCAAAAACATTGCCTAATATCCATGTTAGGCTGGGACAACCTGGGAGGTCAACAGGTCTCAAAAAACACAAATACATCAATTTATCCAATGAACATTATTTGTGATGGATAATGTGACCACAGACATGCAACAAAAACCACAGTAGGTTTCTCCACTGAGATGTCTTCATATGCTCTGTTTAAGTAGTTCTCAACTTGCTGGTTCCATGCACCCTCTTCACCACATGTAAGAACATAATTCTCCCCTACCTGAGAATCTCTGGTCTAATGCACTTGTTGATAGTTCATTGCTGCAATACTGTATTATCATATCCATACTTTCTGTTTACAACTGATCTGTAAATGGATCCCAGGTGCGTAATCTCTCACTCCCCCCCCCCCCCCATCTCTCTGTATCTCTCTCCCTGTATCTCTCTCATTTAATTACTCTGTCTTTTTCTGTATGCAACTCTCCTTCCCCCCCCCCCTCCCTCTCCCATTTCATTACTCTGTCTTTCTCTGTATCCAACTCTTCCTCACTCTCACTCCATACCTTTTTTTCCCCATCTCCTTCCTTCTACAGTAAAACTAATTACACATTGAACACCATCATAGAGGTAATCAATATTATACACAAATAATGTGCTCTCTGTGTCCATGACTCCTCCACCCTCACTCCTCATTTTTCCTCCCTCCTTCAATAAAACTACACATTGAACACCATCACAGAGGTAATCAATATTATACACAAGATCAAATTTTTTCTATGTCCATCTTTCCTCCACCCTCTTTCCATATCTTTCTTTTCCCTCCCTCCCTCCTTCAGAATCACACATTGAACACCATCACAGAGGTAATCAATATTATACACAAAATCACAATTTCGTAAGAAAGGGATGACCAGTTGCCATCCGGACATTTTGTCCCACTAAATCGCTGAAAACTAGGCCACCAATTTCACAACTTGGTGTGTTGAAGCAAACCTCTCATGCTGCACACCTACATGAACAAACAATACTCACATCTACAACTTGCTCTGTTTTCTGTAACTGTATTTTGCAAAGCTGCCCTGCACTTCGTGTTTTTATTCTGTTTACATTTCTACAGCTTTACCACAGGTTTAAACCCATTTCATTTATATTATAACCACTGTCAGAAGAAATACTCTATCTACTAACTATTCCACAACACAATTCTAAACAATTCACAAAAATAAATATAATTACCAATCAAACAAACGTACAACTCTTAGCTAGTGCAACGTGCTAATTCTACCTCCAGTTTGCAGTATGTACAATATTCAATAATATAACATCAATATTTCTACAATATAAAATTCATAAGAATCAAAGAAATATATATAAACATGTTGCAAATTCTTTGGCAGAGAAATTCTACAGATGAAACATTTTGAACACATGAATTATTTGTTAACACATTCATTCTAATTTCTTCTTAGAAACTGGTATAAACAAAGTGCGTAGAAGTCATAAATAATAGGTTGCATGATTTATTGCCTGGCATATTTCATTGCATCTCTCAGGTGCATACCGCAGAAATATATATCATATGAAGTGAATAGATTCATCATATATATTCTCTGATACTGTTCAAATACAGAACTTTGTTATCCCCACAACTGTCACTGTGAACTTTGTCTGTCATCATAACACCAGTTTTAGGTGTTATGATGACAGACAAATTTGCTATGGCTTCGTTATAATTGAATTATCATTTACTAGATGCAGTTAAATATGCCAGACAATAAATCGTGCAGCCTATAATTTGCGGCTTCTGTGTTTAAATTCACTGCGGGATTACATTGTTATGAAGGTGTGTAGAGTTACAAGTTGCTTATTCTAGGCATGATGTTCTTTCTCCTAATCTGTTGTCGTGTCGCTAGCGTCATTCTCAAATTGCGAGATCACGTTTAGCATTTCACTCCGAGCTGGTATGGACGAGGCTATAGAAGATACTACTGACGTCTGCTAGCAATTCTCTTGGAGAAGCAAACTCTTTGACCTCACCATATTCCAGAACCATGACCTTGTCGTAGTTCATTATTGAGGCCAGTCGATGCTGTGGACATAAATGACCAGATATCATCACCAGGTCAAATACTCATTCAATGGTGCCGGTGTCAAATAGAAAGACTACTATTTTCTCGGAGACTCATAGGGGTCATAGCTGGAGCTATGGAGTTCATGCTTTGCATGATGCCACCCTGCGGAAAGAGACCGAGCTATATGGGATATAACCCGGTGCAATGAAGTTGATCCTCTCAACTTTTAAGACATTTTTTTTTAAGAAGGGCTATAATGATATAACAGAATCAAAAATGTGGAGCTCATGGAGATCTAGAAAAATACCAGTGAACCAAGAAGTAAAGAAAAGATGCTGGCAGTGTATAGGACATATATTGAGAAAACCTGATAACAGTATATACATTGCAAACCGCATAAGGTGATCTTGGATGTGACGAATTTCTGTTGAGAAGAATAATTTGTTTATCGATTTGTTTGGTTGTTTCGGGATTAGAGGTTTAAAGATTGAGCACAACCCACAACTGGCAACGCTGATCGTATTCCAGCACAAACCCAAGGCTTATCCATGTCACTTTGTTTATCCCTGGACATTTTTCTTCTTTGTCTCTTGTCTCGTATAAGAGGAATTTCTGATAAGAGGAATTTCTGATAAGAAGAACTATTTCTTGGGTCCACAGTGAGTTTGCCTTATCAGATCTGCACTGTACCTAGAAAGGCTTGTGAATGGAAAACACAAGGTAAAGGAAATAGAGGAAAGACCCAAAAGCACATGGAGAAGAGAAGTAGAGATAAAAATGAATAATATAGCGAGGATATGGATGGAGCAGCAAATCTAGGTCAGGATAGGAGGGCATGGGGTCAGCTGACTGAGGGTCCATGTCTCACTGGGAGGTAAAGGGTGAGGAAGAGAGGAGGGATCATCGTGTAGCAAATCCTTTGCAGAACGTTGCTCTCATCACAGCCCAAAGATTAGAGACTCTCATTCCTTCGCCACTTCCCTTCTCTTAGGCATTGTCATGCCAGGGTTGGCTTTAATCTCATACAATCACATGCCACATATAAATACTTGACATTTTAAATCCACAATTGCCTTCTCAAATGATATGTCTTCTATCATTCTCATATATCTCATAGTCTCATATATCTCATAGTCTCATAAATCTCATGCTCTCATAAATCTGATACTCTCATAAATCTCATACTCTCATAAATCTCATACTCTTATAAATCTCATACTCTCATAAATCTCATACTCTCAATCTCATACTTTCAATCTCATACTCTCATAAATCTCATAATTTCATAAATCTCATACTCTCATAAATCTCTAACTCTAGACATGAAGGATGAGGAATAGAAAAAGGGAGGATGAAAAGGGAGAGGGAGAAGGGGAGAAAGAACTGCGAAGAAGGGAAAAGGAAATGAAATAGCAGGAAGAAACAAAGAGGAAGGAGAAGAAAGACATAGAGTAAGAGGAATAGAAAAAGGAGAGGATGAAAAGGGAGAAGAAGAGGAGGAGAAAGAACTGCATGAAAAGAAAATGGGATAGGAGGAAGATAAATGAAAAGAGGGAGAGGAGGTAAGAGGGAGAGAATGATGTGGAGACAAGACACTGATGTGAAAATCAATTTTTCCACTGACCGCTATGGTAATAATGGTTCTGTTTTGCAGAGCTGCACTGTGGATAATGGCCTGGATGTGGTTATCCGTCTCTGAATCAATGGAGGCTGTGGCTTCATCCATGATCAAGATGTTGGAGTCACACAAGAAGGCTCTAGCCATACACAGAAGCTGTGAACACGCGTTCACATGATGATGGCAATCATACATGATTAACAATCACAATATGTGATTGATTAGCAAATCATAAAACATGGTTGACTAATAATCATAAAAACATAGCTGATTAACAATCACAAACACATGACACAACCAAATCACTAGCATTGGGACTCTTTGCTAGGTGTTGAAAAAGAGGATGCAGCACGTTTTGGAATGTCCCATGTGCTGTGATATTGGTTCTTGACTCAACTCAGCATGGGTATTTAGTACTGCTTTAACATTAGAGTTAAATGTTTCAGTTTGGTTAAAAGTTAGTTGCATACCCTTTACAGGATGTTGCAGTCAACGCCAGCACTTTTTGACTGGTTGTGATTTCTTGGCAAGTTTACATTCAGTAGTTTGCCATTGTTTTCTGAATGATCAGCACTCATACCTTTTACATAAACACCAACGCTAGGCAGTCTGCTGCCAAATCTCCCACAGCTGTGGTTTGAACGCTATATGCTAAGTTTGGTGCCAAGTTTAATTTCCTTTGACTTCCACAAATGGCAAAGTGCTATGAAAGCTTATCCTGCCCTCTGAATCCCAATTCTTCTTCTTCTTCTGCGTTCATCTGGAGAGTTTTTTTCCGGATGTGATTGCGTTGTACCTGTGCAGAGCTGCATTCTTGTGCCATTAGGCCGACACATCTGACTTCTGCGGACATTTGTTGACCGGGTTAACCTTCCCAGGGTATCCTAATTCTAATATCCTCATCAGTGTTCCCATCTTGCCTAGACTGCTACATAAGAGGTGTATGATACCACCTCTCAAAGTGAAGTTTCTGATATTAGTATTTGAGTTGAGTCAAGACCCGCACTCGGGACATTCCCTTTTGTGCTCTGTTCTCATCTTCAACAGCCAGCAAAGAGTCCCAATACTAACGCTATCAGTAGCAATCTGATTATGTACCCGTCTGGCCTTTCCTCTGAGTTCTGATTCTTGGCCAGATCCTCTGATGACTTCCTACAGCAACATTCTCTCCAAGCCGTGATGATCTGTCTGTTCTACTGCACTACTCCCATGATTCCAAAAGGCCCCAGCCACAACTGCCTTATCATGCACCAATACTTTTAAGCGACCCCACCAAGGGATGCAGACCCAGCTGATCTGTCTGCCAGTTCATTTCCCAGAACACCATCATGTCCAATGGTAAAAACCCAGCATATGCTTCTGTTTTATTGTTGAATGGAAGCCTGCCACTCTATCTGAAGCATATCTGTCTACACCTTTTGCATCATCATACAATATTAGTAATTAACCCCTATCAATGTTTGGTTCCTACACTTTTTTTGCGCTCACTCGCTTTGAACTCAAGCATAGATCATACACACTATTTATAGTAGTGATGGACTGAATTTTGCGTGTGGATTAGCTTTCCCTAATAGCAATGTCCTTCACCATCAGACGAACCCACTCCGACTTCAGAGGTACTTGTAATTTATGCCCCCAAGTCAAGGACGACAGGTCAACATTTTAGTCCAGCTGTCCGGTGTAGGGGCTGATCTGCTTACCTTGGCATCAGCACAACAGGCGTTTAAGAACACATGTTCTTACCCATCCGGCCATGCTTACCTGCAGTGCCTATACTACAGGAACATTCAATGTCAAAACATTAACTCTTTCACTACCGTTGCCTCCTGCACAACCAGGGAGTTACATCCACTGAGTTTATTAAAGGAAAAACAGTCTATGCTTTCTAACATTTACTGTGCTTCCCTGAAGCTTTCATGATTTGATTTGTAACAGAAATAGAAATAAATATAGCCCCTCTGCCGTGCGTCCACCTTGACGAGGTAGAGGGGCTTGAGCGTTCCAATGACCCCAAGAGCTATGCCGACGGCAGCACAGCTACTGGTAGGGTCACCCATGTCGGACAGGTCAAGGGAGAGGGACCAGACGAAGTGACGCACAAACCTGCTGCCTTGTAGGTAGACTGGGGACAGTCAAAGGCTAGGGAAAGCATCCCGAAAAATGCTTGTCGAAATCGGATGTACTGAGCCACAGGCTTGACAAAGAAGTGCAACGTAACTTATCATTTCATGATGCCACAGATGAAAATTAATCGTTATGGTGCTAATCCCGTGAAGTCCCATCAGGCGGTGATAGTGCCGGGACCCCTGCCTCGAGGGGGTCCACCCATGACTACTGGTGGTCACCTTCCCCTGTGCTGTGGAGTCAAGGCACAGAGGAGTAGGTTAAGAGCTATTGACCAAACACCCCGGACTCTCAACATACTACAATGGAATGCCGAAGGAGTTTATAACAAGAAAGCCTCCCTAACACAGCGTCTTCATAAAGATAGAATAGATGTGGCATGCATTCAAGAGACACACCTCAACGCCAATCGCACATTTTCAGTCGAGGGATATCAGGCCACACGTTTCGACCGCGAAGGACACAAAGGAGGAGTTGTAATACTTACACGAAATACAATACCTTGCAGTGAAGTATCTGTGATCTCTGACAACCAAACGGAAATTATAGGTGTTGATATAATGATAAAGGACATGAAAATAAGAATTTACAATCTGTATAGCCCGGCAGATAAGGATCTTACACTCTCAAACATGGAAATAACTGACACAAATTGCATTGTTGTCGGAGACTTTAATAGCCGCTCAGAAAGATGGGGATACCCAGATACTGACAAAAGAGGAGATGAAGTGGAGGACTGGGAAATAGACTCAAATCTCCATCTACTCAACAAAGCGGATGACACACCGAGCTTCTACTCCAGAAGATGGATTACCACTTCTACTCCAGACTTAGCTTTCTGCACAGGAGACATCCTCCACAAAATCGATCGCCATGTGCTTGACCAATTAGCAGGTAGTGACCACAGACCAATCAAGCTTGTAATAAATATGGAGTATGTTCCACAGGAGCAAAAGCCTTTGCCTCGCTGGAATTACAAACGAGCAGATTGGGACAGATTTTCCATACTAACAGACAAATATTGTGAAAACATAAATACACGATATGGCAACATGAAGCAAATGGTGGAAAGTCTAAACAGAGCAATAATACAGGCGGCCACCGAGTCTATTCCAAGAGGAGCGAGGAAAAATTACAAACCATACTGGACTGAGGAACTACACATTTTGGAGGACAAAGTTGAAGATGCTAGGAAGACCGCAGAGAGAGAACAAACAACTGAAGCGAACATCTCTCTCAAAGCCATCTCAGCAAAATATAAAAGAACAGTAAATCAAACAACAAGAGATTGTTGGAGGAAAAAAACAGAAAACCTGAATTTTGACAGGGATGGAAACAAACTATGGAAACTAGTGAAAGCCATGAACAATGAAGGACCTAGAAACAAACAAATAACAATTAAACAAGGAAATGCCATGCTTACAGGAAAAAAGGCTGCAAATGCATTAATGGAACACTATGCCAGTGCAAACCACATTGATATTACAGCCGAACAGAAGAAAGCAATCAAAGATAAACAGATACATCATAGATATACAGAGACAGCAGCAGAATATATGATGGCAAATCTAACAATGGAAGAAATGGAACAGGCAATGAATACCATAAAAAAGAAGACATCACCAGGAAAGGATGGAATCACAAATGAAATGCTAATAGGACTAGGCACTAAGGCAAAAAAGAAACTACTAGCAGTCCTAAATTACAGCTGGAAGAGGGGAATAGTCCCACAGGCATGGAAGGAAGCTATACTAATACCAGTCCCAAAGAAAGGAAAAGACCTGGAAGAACCAAATGGCTATCGACCTATCAGTCTTCTTAGCTGTGTAGGAAAATTAATGGAACGCATTATCAATGGCAGGCTAACATGGCATCTGGAAGAAAACCAACTCTTAACACCTCACCAAGCAGGATTCAGAAAGTACAGATCCACTGAAGATCAAATAACCTATATAGCTCAGGAAATAGAGGATGCCTTCCAAGAGAAAAAGCACACATTAGCGGTCTGGATAGATTTAGAAAAAGCATTTGATAAAGTATGGAAGGAAGGACTGAAAGTAAAACTGCAAAAAATGCATGTTTGTGGGAAAATGTACAAATGGATCAGCCACTACCTTGAGAACAGAACTGCCAGGACAAAAGTACAAGGACAAACCAGCAAAATGATGCTGTTGGAGCAAGGTGTCCCCCAAGGAGGAGTTCTTTCACCAACATTATTCCTAGCATATATAAACGACATCACGGAAAATTTTCCAGCCAGAGTACACACATCATCCTTTGCAGATGACCTAGCCATATGGACATCTGAAGAATATATTAGTACAGCTAACAGCAGAATACAGCAAGCCCTATTAGTGCTAGAGGACTGGTCAAAATCATGGCTAGTGAAGATAAGTGAGGAGAAAACAACATGCACAGTATTCTCCCTCTCAACTAAAACTCAGCAACCTAAGCTGGTATTGAATGGAAAAATATTGCGCCATGAAGAAAATCCAAACTATCTAGGAGTCACCTTTGATCGTCGCCTGACATGGAAGACACAGGTTGAGAAAAATCGAACAAGAGCAAGGCAAAGAATGGCAATCATGAAAAAGCTTGCTGGTACAACGTGGGGAGCAGATGAGAAAGTTCTCAAGAAGTTATATACTGGACGGGTGAGGCCAGTACTGGAATATGGCATTGCAGCTTGGGCAACAGCAGCTAAGTCAAACTTTAACAAAATAAGCAGAGTCCAAAATCAAGGAATGCGAATCATAACTGGAAGCCTGAAGACAACGCCTATTAATGAACTAGAAAAGATCACTTGTTTACAACCAATGCAGGATAGAAGAGATAGCAGAGCCCAGCAACAAGCTGAAAAATTTAGAAGATTGACAGACCACCCTATGTATAAAAGGTTTAGTGGTTTTGGAAAGGGAAGACTGAAGCGTAGCAACTTTGTAGAAACTGCAAAACGAAAGATTAGGGCAGATCCCATACTTAACATATCAACAGTCAAACCCATTTACAATGCAGACAAGTTCCCAGCTTGGAGACAGCAGCTACTGCCTGAGATGATAGAAAACATTCCTGGTATTGAGAAAAAGAACACTCAGCATGAAACCGAAAGAAGAGAAATAACCCTAAACTACATAAAAGAACATTACCCAAGCAGCAATTGGACCCATGCATATACAGATGGATCAGCCAAAAATTCGGTAGAGAATGGAGGAGGAGGAATTCTCCTAAATTTAAAAAATGGAGTGAAAAAAACACATTCAGTGGCAACTGGAAAGTTTTCAAGTAACTTCAAAGCGGAGGTAGAGGCTCTGAAAACTGCAGCAGAAATGCTCTTGATGGAGGAAAATAAAGAGACGCAAATAGCTATCTTTACAGATGCAAAGTCAGCTGTCTCAATACTGAAGAGCAATTACAGCACAGAAATAGCTGACCTAAGAGCAGCACTCCATGGTCTATGCCAGAAATCTAAAAAAGTTGTAATACAGTGGATACCATCACATTGCAGTATACCTGGAAATGAAGAGGCTGACAGACTGGCAAAAGAGGGCGGACGACTACCACAGCCTGACATAGACATAACCTATAACGAGGCAAAGAGGTTGATAAAAAGCACTTATAGAACCAAATGGGAATCAGAGCATCCAGGTCACCAGAAGGATGATGCATATTACAAACTCGACCGAAGAGAACAAGTAGCAATCTTCAGACTCCGCACAGGACATAACAGGCTGAAATACCACTTGTTCAATAAACTAAAGATAGGAGATACCGATGAATGCAATTGTGGAACTGGTAAAATGACAGCTAAACATTTGCTGCAGGAGTGCCCAATATATGCAGAACAGAGAAAGATATTTTGGCCCACACCTGCTTCATTTGAGGACAAGCTCTATGGAGATATCAACAAGCTCATGTTGACTGCAGCTTACTTTAACTACATTCAGGTTGACATTTAAAGGTGCATGAAGAAGTATTTAGACTGCCACACTTCATACCACAGGTATGTCGGTTACAAAAGCGCCCCAGAGGCATGAAATGGAATATTGCTTGGATAGCAAATCCATTATGTGGAAAGTCCGAATCGAAAGCACACTGTGTGGGCTTCATAAAAGGTGGAAAAAGTGTCCTAGTGGCACGAAATGGAATATTGCTTGGATAGCAAATCCATTATGTGGAAAGTCCGAATCGAAAGCTCACTGTGTGGATGTCATCTGCAGACTGCATACTTCTGGTTTCCGGAAGAACAGCCTATGGTGAATGGAAGGCCCAATATACGGAAGTGAGGCTAAGCAGCCATGTGCAGGACGTGACGATTCCTTGGGTGAGCCCAGTACCAGAGCGCTGTGTGTTGGCTCTGCAAGTATGGAAGCCTCCTTGGATGGCGGGGAATGCCCATGGTCTGCCCCTGCCTTCCCTTGAGGGCTGACCAGGATGTCTTTGGCTGTTCTATATGGGCCAGCTGGGATGGGGGATAACACCACAACAGTGAGAGCCAAACGTCCTAAGAAACCCCTGGGAAGGTTAACCCGGTCAACAAATGCCCGCAGAAGTCGGATGTGTCGGCCTAACGGCGCAAGAACGCAGCTCTGCTGTGGACAGGCACAACGCAATCACGTCCGAAAAAAAACTCCGGATGAACGAAGAAGAAGAAATAAATATAGTAAGTTTTAAATGTCACTGTTATTTAGTACTAATCTAGGTCAATAAAACAACCTGAAGTGAACCACTTCCAGAAAAACAGCCAATGAAAGAGAAACAGCCATTCAAAGAGAAACAGCCACTGAAAGAAAAGTCGCCACTCACAGAGAAAAGGGTGAAACAGTCACTGGATTAAAAACAGCCACACACAAAGAGCCAATAAAATAAAAACAGCCACTCAAAGAAAAAGTAATCGAAAGAAAAACAGCCACTAAAAGAGAAAATTTAAAAAAGAAACAGTGAATGAAAGAAAAACAACTACTTAAAGAGAAACAACCACTGAATGAGAAACAGCCAATCAAAGAGAAATAACACTAAAAGAAAAACAGCTGATCAAGGAAACACCATTGAAAGAAAAACAGAGAATCAAAGAGAAACAACCACTGAAAGAAAAACAGGGGTTGACTCAGCATCCTGAAAAGGCCATGCAACTAACCAACATACACCAGCATTTCCTGGCTCTGGATGCTCTTACCTGTCTTTGGCCAACACTGAAATTCTCACCTCCCTCACAAACATCTGAGTCTGCAGAGGTAAAAACAAGTAACTCTGCTTAACGTTAATGCAATAATAACAATGAAATCAATAACTTATTAAATCAGCAAGGTTGAAATAATAACAATGAAATCAATAACTAATTAGATCAGCAAGGTTGAAATAATAACAATGAGATCAATAACTTATTATATCAGCATGGTTGAAATAATAACAATAAAATCAGTAACTTATTACATCAGCGAGGTTGAAATAATGACAATGAAATCAATAAGTATGATGTGAATGCCTTGGGCTGTCACTAACAACAAGTGCCTGGAAAAGACTGAAGACAATATAACATCCTACACAATTATTAAAAGGAGAGACATTCCATGATTCACTTCCATAGAGCAGAACAGGTTCTGTATAACATATCTGCACTTTCTTTTTTGACATTCAATGGCACTGACACTGCATAAGATACTTTTCATTTTCTCAAGTGCCGCTTGTGTTTGGCCTATTCTGTTTTTCATAACCTCGACTGACAAAGATAAATTGAACTGAGGAAAAGTGGTCTTAAGAGCTATATTGAGCCAATCCTGATGTATGGAAGCAAACCATGGACAATTAGCAGACAAGTGAGGAAATTATTTGGAGACTGCAGAGATGTGGTTTTATAGAAGAATGATGAAGACACAGTGAATGGAAAGAAAGTGCAATGAAGATATCTTGAAAGAAGTTAACTCACAAAGAGAACTGGTTACTCACATCAGAAGCAGACAGTCGACATTCTTTGGGCATGTCATGAGAAGAGAAAACCTGGAGTGTGTCATTACAACAGGAAAGTTGAAAGGGAAGAGAGGCAGGGGGAGACCAAGAGAGAAGTTACTAGACAGTCTGATATCATGGCATGGAGGAACTTTGGTATCAGATATTGATAGCATATGAGACAGAAGGCTGCGGACAGACAAGATCATCAACGCCTCACGACTTGAACTGTGAAAAGAAGATTCTGTAGGCAGGCAGGCAGGCAGGCAGGCAGGCAGGCAGACAGACAGACAGACTACAGAGACAGTGAGAAAGGTTGATAAACAGTGGTTAAGGTAAATAAAGCAGGTTAGTATAATGGTAGCTAGTAGCCAGGAAGGAAAGATGGTCTCACCTAACTGATCAGGCAGTGCCGTGACAAATTCTTTCAGCTGAACAGACTCAAGGGCTGACCACAGTTTCTCATCCGAGCGCTTCTTGTTAGGATCAAGATTAAACCTGTCATGTTACAAACAGACACAGACATCAAAACTACCAGAAACAACTGGAAATAAGTTCTACTTCAAGACACTTTGTAAACTCTTAAGTTTGGGAAGGTCACAGCCACAGCCCATGGAAGAAATAACAAGAGCAACATAATTACAAGTGTTACTTTCATCATCATCATCATTATGTGGCGTGCCAGTAAGCATGGGTGGTCATAATTCGCATCTGAAATTATCACCAGTTCCTATCAGTTCAGTGTTCTTGTTCAGATGATGCCGTGTGACCGAACCATCCAGGTATGTATTTCTTTGTCTTCAGTTTGTTCTTATCCCATTAAGTTTTCAAGTTTACTTCTCTTAATGTTTCCAACAAATCTTGACTGTGTCTAAATTTTCTAACTAGTTTAAGGTTTTCACTTGTGTTTTAAAGAAACTGTCTCATTCATGTTTCTGGCCTTCCATACAACTACTTTCACTTTCTCCAGATGCCACATTTCCACTGCCATTGGATGCTTCGCAACTTGTCTGCTAACTGTCTATGTTTGACATCCAAACAACAGCTAAAAGTTAGTTGCATGTTCTTTACAAAACATCGCAATCAACCCCAGCATTTGTTGGCAATTTCTAATTTACTAGACAATTTTTACGTTCAGTAGTTTGCTATTGCTTTCTTAACGACCAATGCTTATGCCATCAAAACCAACGCAAGGCAATCAGCTTCTAAATCATCTACAGCTTATTTCAAACCCTCACCTCATTATGTCAAAGAATTGTTCAACATGTTCACTGCCTCTAAACCACAGCATCAGTTTTGCATACAACAGTATAGGTTCTATATAGCACTTCAACACTCTTTTCTCACTGCAATTGGCAGCTTTTCATTGGTCAGTATGTTTTCCATCTTGAAAAAGGCTACTTTTGCCAGAGTGATTATTGTTCTAATCTCTGCAAGGCACCTTCCATCAAATGTTATGACTGTTCCAAGATAGTTGTACCAGTTCACCTGTTTAAGAATTTTCCCATTTACTTGGATATTACATTGTGGTATTTCTTTCTTCTTGGTCACAATTTATATTTTATTCATGGACCATGGAAGAAAATAAGAGTTTTTGAACTGCAATACCACAGAATAGGCAGACAGAGCAGTTTTGCTGATCCGGCAGCTTCTGCAGCTTGTCTTGTTCTAGACGTATTGGTTTTACCTTTCCTCAGGAGTAAACTAAACAGGCCGAGAGAGGGATCATGCTGCATGGACAACACATGGTCTCTATAATTCAGCCCTGGCTTTGTGCTATAGAAAGGGTTTTATGCCTTTTTTTAAAGCACAATGTTGCAAACTATAAGGGTCAATCATTTGAAACCCATTCCAATGGCTTTATTACAAAAGCATGAAAGAAACATTAATAGGTGTGGTAGAATTAAACAAAGCATTCATTTTGAATGAATTATGGGTAGAGTTGATGTTGACACCAGGTTCTTTAAAGTCGGCCAACAATAGCCCTTCATGGTAAAAAAAATCCGCTCAGCATAACCTTACCAGCAGAAACCTGTAACTTGAATTTTTTCGCTTTTGGTGATCCAGCATGCTTCCATTGCATGCTCTCTCTTTCACTGCTCGGCTCAAAGTGGTGACACCATGATTCATCGCCTGCCACTATGCGGAAGAGAACTGCATCACCCTCCACTCTGTAATGCAGCAAGTGGTTCACACAGCATCCCACGTGCTCCTCTTTTTGGCCAACATCCGTGGTACCCACTGTGAACACACCTTCCGATATTGCAATTTCTTACGAACAACCTTTTGAATTGTCCCAATGGACACATCAATTCTTTTGCTAGCAAACGTATGCTTCGACAATGGTTCATCTGTACTGCTGCATAAATTTTGGCAATGTTTTTTTTCTCTGTTGCAACAATATGTGCCGTCGAAGATCTGTCGTGAACTGGCGTCCTTTCCGAAACATTGTTGCCCAGTCTATCACTGTTGTCTTCGACACATATTTGTTACCGTACGCTGCCCGCATTCTTCGATGAATGTCCACTGGTTGACATCCTTCAAACGAAAGAACCTGAATCACTGCCCTTTAAGCTTTTTGGACAGATTTTGGATCAACCCGGCCATTTTCTCAACAATCAGAAACAGAACCTATGCATCATGGGACGATAGGCACATGCTATTTTATTCATTGGTCAGTACTTATCACATGACTATGACATGATCATGTTCAACGTAAGCAATTACGTACGGTGCAGCACGAACGGATTTCAAATGAGCGCTCCTAATATTTATCAAGACAGCAAGATGCTAGTGCTACAGAGAAGTTTGTAGAATATTACGAGCAAGAAGAAGAAACATACAGAGATTCTATCAGATCTGAACATCAAAGATAACTGCTTCATAAACAGAATCTTGTCTGGGAAAGTGAAATACTCTGGCCATACTAAACATCACTGCGGCTGGGAGAGATCTGCAATGGAAGGTATAGTTGCAGGAAGAAGAGGCTGGGGTTAATCAGCACGAAGATGGACACAGAACATGGCAAAACCTTGGGCATGCAAGTGTATGAGGCGGGAGTAACGGCACAGGATCAAGCAACCTGTTTTACAGACAGCAGTTAATGGACATGTGCAGTTTATTGGTGATTGTGGTGGGCATTCTTCCATGGTTCTAATCTGTACAACTGTATGTGCCCTGTTGATGAGCATGGGTGGTCATTGTTCACCAATCACCCCGGGAAGGTTAACCCGGTCAACAAATGCCCGAAGAAGTCGGATGTGTCGGCCTAACGGCGCAAGAACGCAGCTCTGCTGTAAACAGGCACAACGCAATCACATCCGGAAAAAAAATCCGGATGAACGCAGAAGAAGAAGAAGTTCACCAATCATCAGAGTCTTGGATCAAGTTCAGTGCAGGAGTATTGGCACAGGATCAAGTTCTGTGCAGGAGTATTGGCACAGGATCAAGTTCTGTGCAGGAGTATTGGCACAGGATCAAGTTCTGTGCAGGAGTATTGGCACAGGATCAAGTTCTGTGCATGAGTACTGGCACAGGATCAAGTTCTGTGCAGGAGTATTGGCACAGGATCAAGTTCTGTGCAGGAGTATTGGCACAGGATCAAGTTCTGTGTAGGAGTATTGGCACAGGATCAAGTTCTGTGCAGGAGTATTGGCACAGGATCAAGTTCTGTGCAGGAGTATTGGCACAGGATCAAGTTCTGTGCATGAGTACTGGCACAGGATCAAGTTCTGTGCAGGAGTATTGGCACAGGATCAAGTTCTGTGCAGGAGTATTGGCACAGGATCAAGTTCTGTGCAGGAGTATTGGCACAGGATCAAGTTCTGTGTAGGAGTATTGGCACAGGATCAAGTTCTGTGCAGGAGTATTGGCACAGGATCAAGTTCTGTGCAGGAGTATTGGCACAGGATCAAGTTCTGTGCATGAGTACTGGCACAGGATCAAGTTCTGTGCAGGAGTATTGGCACAGGATCAAGTTCTGTGCAGGAGTATTGGCACAGGATCAAGTTCTGTGCAGGAGTATTGGCACAGGATCAAGTTCTGTGCATGAGTACTGGCACAGAATCAAGTTCTGTGCAGGAGTATTGGCACAGGATCAAGTTCCGTGCATGAGTACTGGCACAGGATCAAGTTCTGTGCATGAGTACTGGCCCAGGATCAAGTTCTGTGCATGAGTACTGGCACAGGATCAAGTTCTGTGCAACAGTATTGGCACAGGATCAAGTTCTGTGCAACAGTATTGGCACAGGATCAAGTTCTGTGCACGAGTATTGGCACAGGATCAAGTTCTGTGCAACAGTATTGGCACATCATCAAGTTATGTGCATGAGTATTGGCACAGGATCAAGTTCTGTGCAACAGTATTGGCACAGGATCAAGTTATGTGCAACAGTATTGGCACAGGATCAAGCTCTGTGCAGGAGTATTGGCACAGGATCAAGTTCTGTGCATGAGTATTGGCACAGGATCAAGAAACCTTTTCAGGCCGCGATGAGAGCAATGTTCTACAAAGTACCTGATGATGATGGTGATGATCCCATCATACTGAATAGAGAGCTCAAAATCAGCCGGAAGCAGACCAATTCGTGCTGATTTCAGGGGTATGAGGCATCGGCCATTCAGAAAGCAAAGGCAATCTATTGAACTAACATTGTCTAATAAATCATAAACAGGCAATACATTCTGAGATTGATTGCAACATGCTGCAATGGTAATGCAACTAACGTAATCCTCATGTAGATCTCTATGGCATCCTGGCACTTTAACTTAGATTTAAACTACTGAAACCCTGAACAAGGTCTGTTTGATTTCATGTATTGTTCTAATGTATTTCTTAGTTGTTGATCATTTCAATTTTCTTGTACTGAATTCTACAAAAACTACTACTGCCAGTTTTCTAGAGAAAGTTTACCTCAGAGTCCCAGTAAACAAGACAGGGTCTTGTGGTATAATGGCCAGCCGTGACCTCAAGGTTGCCAAGTCCACCCTGGTTATGTCCAGCTCATCTATGAGGATGGTGCCTTCAATGATGTCCAGCATCCGAAACATGGACAGCGTGGCCGAGGTCTTACCACTTCCTGTCCTGCCACAGATACCAATCTGGGGAGACAAGAGATGTCTTTCAAGTATTGGAGGAAAAGAGAAGGACATGCATTTGAGATACATGAGGAGAAGAGACAATACAGTAATTGAGATAATTGAGGAGAAGAGAAGGTACTGTATATGTCATAACTGACAAAAGAAGGAATATTATTGTAGACACTGAAGGAGAAGACAAGGAACATTATTGTAGACAATGAATGAGAAGAGAAAGAATGGTATTTGGGATAGTGGAAGGGAAGAGAAGTAATGGTATTTGGGTTACTGAAGTAGAAGAGAAGGAATAGTATTTGGGATACTGGAGAAGAAGAGAAGGAATGGTATTTAGGTTACTGAAGTAGAAGAGAAGGAATAGTATTTGGGATACTGGAGAAGAAGAGAAGTAATGTATTTTGGGTTACTGAAGTAGAAGAGAAGGAATAGTATTTGGGATACTGGAGGAGAAGAGAAGTAATGGTATTTGGGTTACTGAAGTAGAAGAGAAGGAATAGTATTTGGGATACTGGAGAAGAAGATAAGGAATGGTATTTGGGATACTGGAGGAGAAGAGAAGGAATGGTATTTGGGATACTGGAGGAGAAGAGAAGGAATGGTATTTGGGATACTGGAGGAGAAGAGAAGGAATGGTATTTGGGATACTGGAGAAGAAGAGAAGGAATGGTATTTGGGATACTGGAGAAGAAGAGAAGGAATGGTATTTGGGATACTGGAGGAGAAGAGAAGGAATGGTATTTGGGTTACTGAAGTAGAAGAGAAGGAATGGTATTTGGGATAGTGGAAGGGAAGAGAAGGAATGGTATTTGGGTTACTGAAGTAGAAGAGAAGGAATAGTATTTGGGATAGTAGAAGGGAAGAGAAGTAATGGTATTTGGGTTACTGAAGTAGAAGAGAAGGAATGATATTTGGGATACTGGAGAAGAAGAGAAGGAATGGTATTTGGGATACTGGAGGAGAAGAGAAGGAATGGTATTTGAGATACTGGAGGAGAAGAGAAGGAATGGTATTTGGGATAAATGAAAAGATAAGGACCATTATTTTAAATAATTAGATGAGAAGAGAAGGAATGGTATTTGAGATACTGGAGGAGAAGAGAAGGAATGGTATTTGGGATACTGGATAAGAGAAGGAATGGTATTTGAGATACTGGAGGAGAAGAGAAGGAATGGTATTTGGGATACTGGAGGAGAAGAGAAGGAATGGTATTTGGGATACTGGAGGAGAAGAGAAGGAATGGTATTTGGGATACTGGAGGAGAAGAGAAGGAATGGTATTTGGGATACTGGAGGAGAAGAGAGCGACATTTGAGATACTGGAGAAGATAGAGAATGGTATTTAAGATACTGGAGGAGAAGAGAGAGAATGATATTTATGATACTTGAGGAGAAGAGAGAGAATGGTATTTGAGACACAGGAGGAGAAGAGAAGGAAACACATAGAATAAATGTAAAGAAATTAATAACTCTGTAACAGGACACTAAAAGACTATACCTTTTCCCCTCCTTCTATCACAAATGACGTGTGGTGAAGAACTAAGTCATCGTCAGGGGCATAACTCAAAGACACCTGTCGGAATTCGATCTTTCCAGTGCTGGGCCATGACTCAGGAACTGACACCGGACCATCTGGATACACAAAACCAATATCCAAACAGTTAATACAAAAACAATATCCGAGTAGTTGATATCATATTGGATATTCAAAATAAATATCCAATCACTAAATACCACATTAGATATACAAAAACATTATCCTATTAGTAAATACCATATTGTTTTGCATATAAATCAGTTCTGGCCAGTTAAAATTTCTAACAATACTGTTATGTGTATTTGTACCAGCAATTCCAACCTTGGAATACTGAAATGTGTATTTGTACCAGTCATTCCAAACTTGCATTGATTCCAAACCTGGTATACTAAAACGTGTATTTGTACCGCAATGATTACAAACTTGGAATACTGAAATGTGTATTTTTACACAGCCATTCCAACTTTGTAATACTGAAATGTGTATTTGTACAAGTGATTCCAATCTTGTAATACTGAAATGTGTATTTGTACAAGTGATTCCAATCTTGTAATACTGAAATGTGTATTTGTAATGTAGTGATTCCAATCTTGTAATATTGAAATGTGTATTTGTACAAGTGATTCCAATCTTGTAATACTGAAATGTGTATTTGTACAAGTGATTCCAATCTTGTAATACTGAAATGTGTATTTGTAATGCAGTGATTCCAGCCTTGTAATACTGAAATGTGTATTTGTACTGCAGTGATTCCAGAATTGGAATACAGAAATATGTCTTATAGTTCTATAATGTTTATAGCTGTGCTACATGACTAATTATGTTGTGTACAATTCTATGTTTATAACTATGCTACCACTACTACATATGTAGAATACGACTCTATGTTTATATCTATGCTACGGAGACTACATAAATAGTGTTTAGAACATCCACAGCTATACAACTATCTCTCTCTCTCTCTCTCTCTCTCTCTCTCTCTCTCTCTCTCTCTCTCTCTCTCTCTCTCTCTCTCTCTCTCTCTCTCTCTGTGGGAGTGTGTGTGTGTGTGTGTGTGTGAGTGGATGGGTGAGCTGTAAATAAATAAATATATAATATATACACACACACACTATAAGTCATGTAACCGTACCCTAGCTACTATAACTAGTTATACAAATGTACATCTCTGCAGCTATCAAATTTATCATCTCTGCAATCAAATGTATATTTAGCTCACCTTGTGATGTGATCGAGGGTTCCTTTTCCATGTCTGCATACTCTAAGACCCGCTCCACAGCATTCATGCTCATTTCAACTTCGGTAGAGATTCGAACTATCCAGTTCAGCTGGCCAGAGACCTGGAAAATCACATTTCTTTTGTGTGATAACAAGTTGGATACCTAGACTCTGATGATTGTATGAGATGGTGAAACAAAATTGCCCATACTTATCACCATGGCACATAATGATGATGATGATGATGGTGATGATGATGATGATGATGATGATGATGATGATGATGATGATGATGATGATGATGATGATGATGATGATGATGATTGTGTGATGGTGATGATGGTGATGTTGATGATGATCTTGGTGGTGGTGATGGTGATGGTGATGATGATCGTGGTGATGGTGATGGTGATGGTGATGGTGGTGGTGGTGATGATGATGGTGGTTGCCATGGTGTTTACTGCTCGTTACAAAATGAAACAATTAACAGTCAACGATAAACAAATGGTGTTACCTTGCACAAATCGTCTCAACTGCAACGAACGGAAAGAACAACTGACGGCGAATCGTGAGAACTGAAGGACGGCATTTATTAATGCGCTGTAGAATCTTTCATTGATCAAACTACTCAAAGAAAAAATGAAGTGCCCTTTAAGACAGAGTCGGTCTTCATTCAAAAGCATCTAAGCACTAATTTTCAACACAATTCTTAAAATCCTACATCTCCGACTCCCAGCTATCTTCCTTCCACTTGTTCCATCGTTCCTGTTCCCATATCGTCTAGGTCCTTTACAGAATGAATCTCCGTTGCCACCTCATTCCTCGCCTCATAAACACTGCATCATCCAGATCTTTCGCGCTCGCTTTTCCTCACGGAACTCCTGGAAAACCAGCCGCTTCTTGTTGCCGCTTCACAGCATATCCCGTTGCTATTCTCTGACGCTATTCTGTTCCCATGGGTTTCTCTCTCTCATTGCTGTCCATTCTAGTGTCTGCATGGGGAAAATCCTGTTCACCCTTTTATATGTTTGGTGGTGCGTGCCGTGCGTGGTAGTGGTAGTGATGCTGATGATGATGATGATAGTGATGGTGATGATGATGATGACAATGAGGATGAGGATGATGATAGTGATGATGGTGGTGGTAGTGGTGATGGTGGTGGTGGTGATGATGATGATGATAATGATGATGGTTGTGATGATGATGATAATAATGATGATGATAATAATGATGATGAAACTGTCACTGGTCTTCTGTTATTTGTGAATGTGAAATACTCTGTCAGTGGACTGTAAGGAACAACTAGTCAGAGTGGCCTGTGACACAGCTTCTAGGCAGATGGACAGGCAAGAACAGTTTCACCCCTATTATGTATACAATACAAACAAACAAACAAACAAACTTTATTTTCAAAGGGTTAAGAATTGCACACACAGGCCCGTCTAACATTCTGCCCTTCTATCACTCTCTTTCATACATTATATCATTCACACATCATTCAAGGCTAACTGAAAACAGCAACAATATAAAAGATATGCATTATAAAGGCATGGGGAAAATGAAAAATCAATACAACACGACTCAGTAATAGTAATGACTGATGTGGCACTTGTTATTAGCTATGTGGAATATACTGGCCTACCAAAAGGGGACTGGCTGTTATACTAGGGTTTTATTATATTATTATTTCTATTATTAAGGGGGAAGGTAATCCGTACTGAGATAGTATTCGAATTATTTGCGATTATATTTATAGGGATTAGTGATGCCTTTGATTTCTTGTGGAAGATTGTTCCACAGCTGAGCTGCAGAGTACATTAAGCTTGTTTTGTATAAGTCTATCTTAGGCTTCGGAATATGTAATATATTTAACCGTTTACTGTGTCTAGCATTATATTTAAACAATGGCCAAAGGTAATTTGGGGCATTCCGATGTAGGATTTTGTGAACTAGTTTGGCCTTACTGAAAAGCAGGTGTTTGCCGAGTGGTAGTAACTGAAGGTGTTTATGCAGGCTAGGATTGCCAGTTAAATGTTTGCTATAAATTAAACTCATGGCCCGTTTCTGGAGTGAGTAAAGACACTTGGTGCTTGAATTGGAACAGCCGACCCAGACTGCAGAGCAGTAGTCAAAATGCGTCTGTATGTGAGAAGTATACAATATTTTCCTTGTGTCCTCATCAAGAAAATTTTTTATTTTGGCGAGTTGGTAGACTTTTTTCCCTGTTTGTTTAGTGAGCGCTTGAAATTGAGGATTAAAGGTTAGGTTTCTATACACAGATAAGAAGATGGCTGGCCATTAACGTGTATATGACACACAGATAAGATCACAGTTAACTCCTTCTGTTAATACCTTAACCCATTTAATTCTAGTTATTAGTTTAACAGAGCAGCGGCTGGCCAAGTAGCTAGTATATCAAGCTCTCATTCAGGAGACACAGGTTCAAATCCTCGGTAAGGTGACGGCTTTTTTTCTGTTGGGGGGCAAAAAGAAAACCCTAACCTGCATAGTTTGGGTGACTGCGCTACCCTCCTGTTCTATATCACAAGGTACTATAGGCAGTAATGACAGTTTACAGTTTATTATTATCATTCATTCAGCACTAATAACAATAGTCGTTACTTTACCTCTTTATGTAAGCCTCAAGTTATTTTAACCTCATCATACCCAGACAGCTACTGCATCAAAGTAACAGCAACTTGAGACATAAAGACTGACTTGTACGAGATGCCAAGACACATGACTCACCATTAATGTGTATGTGATACACAGACAAGAACATGACTCACCATTAATATATATGTGATACACAGACAAGAACATGACTCACCATTAATATATATGTGATACACATAACAAAAGCATGACTCACCATCAACGTATATGTGATACAGAGACCGATGAAGGCAGGGTTAGCCAGCCCGTGAAGACCAGAGCTCAGGCTTGCAACAGAAGATATGAACACCAATAGACAGCTCATGAAATCCTGCCACAGAAATAACACATGATCACAGTCTAATTAAAAGGTTACAGTAATGCCATATTCGACTTTTTGGCGAAGGGGTTACAAATTCAATTTGTAATCCTGCATACCACGTTCAAAACACAGCTGTGGGTAATTTGGAAGCAGACCACTTTGAGTTGGTTTCCCATACAAAGGAATGAGTGCTAGTCATTCAGAAAGCAATGAAAAACTCCAGAACGTAAAACATGCCCAGGAACCACAAACAGCCAATAAATGATTGAGTGGAATGCTGCTTCCAGTAAAGGATATGTAACTAACTTTAACCCTACCAGACAGCTGAACCAATTTTTCGGTAATTTCCTAATCTGCCGCTATACCGCAGTACCCAATTTTCGGTATTTTGCCTAGTACGTGAAAAAAAGCGTCACAAACTAAAAATAACCAACCAGTCGTGGTCAAACTTCATGGTTAGCCATTGCAAATATCTTCCCCATAGGTTTGAATTTACTTTGTGTGGTTTAACGCAAAAAACTTCTGTAAATTCACAATGAAACGAGCGGCTGATGAACCAAGCACTTCAACAAGAAAGTGAAGTAGGTCTAGGCTTTTCACCGTCCAACAGGCGATCGATACTTTGGTTTATTCAGACTGGATTGGCACACAAATGTGGAATATTGGCGCTAGATGAAAGGTAGACCTATTTTCTACAATGTCTCCAAGTTACATCTTATTCTAACCACATGTTTGCATGTAACTAACATTTTTCTATATCATGTTGGTTTTTTTCCTCTTTAATGCTCAGGAGGCCAGGTAATAGGGACAGTTAGGTTCAGGGCCTCAGGTCTGGTAGGGTTAAGAATGCCATAGTATCATCATCACTATCAAGGGAAGCAGTGGTTGATAGGTCCACCTTAGGCTCAGAAAGTCCAGGGTTCAATCCCAGCACAGGGCTTGGAACTTGTTCATGAACCATTGGTACCAAATGATATCACAGGTGCCCCTGATCTCTCAGGTAGTCAGATCGGATACCTACCCTTTTTGTATAGGAGAACAACTTTTGCACATTAATAATCCAACGGCAATTTAAAATCGCAAAATGTAGGTCACAAGGCGGCTAGCATGGCAAAATTGTTAGGAAAGAAAACCTAGCCATGGGCAGAAAGAGTCTGTTACCTGGGATGGAATCTGTCTACAGGAAGCTAACCTGACACAAGGCAAGCCGAAGCTGGACACGCTAACCTCTGAAGTGCCCAGCTGGGTGTGACACACTCCCCTCAAAAGAGGAATGAAGAAGAGGCAGGTCATCACCATAATGTATCAGGTCCACTGCAGAACATTGCTCTCATCAATGTCTGCTGGAAAGACTCTAGCTCTTCCACCACATCCCTTGCCTTGTGTATTTTCATGTCCAGGGCAAGTTGATTGTTCTGTGTCCATCTTCGTGTTTGTCAACCTAAGTCTCTTTTTCTAGGAACCACGCTTTCCATTACTTTCTACTAAACATACTAAGGCATTTAATAAAGTTACTGATGAAAACAAAAAATATATTTCCCAAATTTGTAAAATAGTCACGGATGAGGAAAACAAATCAATAGATGGGAAACATAAAGCCATGGATGAAAGCACCAATCAAGTCATGAATGAAAAACATAAATAAAGTCACAGATAAATCAATAATAATGTGACAGACAAAAACATCAATAATGTTACACATGAAAATGATCTGAATTTGCTAGAAAACAATTAAACTAATATCTGTGGTGTATGACAGACACGACAGACAGACGGGCGGGTGATCGGGTGGGCGAGCGGATGATCGGGTGGGTGGGCAGGCGGGCGGGTGGATGGACGGACGGACAGATGGACGTACGGACGGACAGACAGACAGACGGACAGATGGGCGGACGGATGGACAGACAGACGGATAGACAGAGAGTCGGGGTATGTCCAGTGAATAAGAGAGAAAGGGATAGAGGGAGGACAGGGGGAGGGAGAGAGATAGAGGAGAGGGGGATAGAGGAGTGAGAGGGGAGGAGAGGGGGAAATAGGGAGAGAGAGGGAGAAGAGAGAAAGAGAAAGAGAGGAGACAGAGAGAGAGTTGAGAGAGAGAAGGAAGAAGAGAGAGAGAGAGAGAGAAAGAAAGAAGGAGAGGGTGGATAAAGAATGAGAGAAGGGGAAACAGAGGGTGGTAAAGAGGGAAGGGGAGAGATAAGAATGAAAAAGAGACATCTCCACAACAACTAGCATCAAGAGAACTTACTAATCGTATTCCCAGCCATCTGTTTGCCGTGTGAATGAACAAGAACGGAGTCACATTACAATCTACTGCTTTGAACGCTCGTCGCTTGAAATCTGTCTGAACACTGCAGAAGAGTGTTAAAAAAGAAAAATGGAAAGGACATCACATGGCAGACATTTTATTTGGGATGTAAAGTGTCAGGGTGTCTAGTTGGCAGTGCTTGAGCGCCACACAAATAACACACTGATAGACTGTACTTATGTTTTTAGTCTAGTCGACGGATCAACACCACGGCACACAGGTGTAACAAATAAGTGCTCTGTTCTACTCCTAACTCAAGCCTGAGTCCGGAGATTCTCAGCTCAGTGCACAAACTATGTAGCACTGGCGAGGATCCTGAAAATACTTTAGGGAGATTTTTAACTCGAAATTTTATCCATGCAGCGCCTTTAGGTTACTCTTTTTCGATTTCCAACTGCCAAGGGATTTTTTATGTGTGCAACAATACACACGGGCGTCCGATCTCATTAACCAGAGATCAAGGGAAACTCTCTTACTAGAAGTCCATGTGAAAAAATCCCGGCCCTCTCCGGGGCTTAAACCCGGGACCTCCAGCACTCGAGGTGGACACCATACCTCGAGACCACTCAGCCCCCAGACTGTACTTCACAATGACCCAATGAGGCCAGGTTGACAACCATCAATCTCATTTGTAAATGAGCAGAAAATATATTTTGTAAGGACACAAACAATATATATGTACATAAATTAGGAAAAGCATAGAGGCAGCGGAGATGTTGTTTCTGAGACTAATGTTGCGAATATCTTGGATTGATTGATTGATTGATTGATTGATTTAGGAACCGACATCACAGCATTCGGGACATTCCCATAAGCTTGTTCTCTCTGTTGACGCTTCTGCCATCTATCGTAAGGCTTGGGGCATCATCTCTCACAATCCTGTTGTCCAGAGAGCACCACAACACAGCCGCCTTTTCCGGGTTGATGACAGCACTCATTTCAGTGCACCAGTCAATCACATTGTCTACTGTCACCTGTAGCTCCTGGGCTGTTTGATCCCTATTTCTCCCCTGCCTGTATGCAAGAATATCATCTGCAAATGTTAGAATCCTTCCAACCCCTGGTGCTTCTAGGTATGCAATCTTGCTCGTATACACATTAAAGAGCACCGGTGAGATTGCAGATCCCTGTGGCAGTCCCGGGGTTAAAATATGTGGCTCTGAGGTCCATGCACCCAGACGGAGAGCAACCCGACAAGAATGCAGGACGGCTGCTATCCAGTTCACCAACCAGGGATTGACCCCCTTCTCCATAAGTGTGGTCATCAAAATATCATAGCAAACTCTATTGTACGCATCCTCGAGATCAAGCGCTGCCGCCATCGTTTCCTGTCTACTCTGGAACCCCTCATAAACGTCAAAGGCAAAGGTGGCTGCATTTGACCAGGTATCTTTTCCTGGCCTGTAGCTCCCCAGGCCTCTTGGAAGAAGCTTCCCCCTTTCCAAAAGACTGTCAGAGTAACTAACAATAACTGGATGCAAAAGGCTAATGAAAGTAGAACATTATATATAAATATGAGGAGACAAACAGCATGCTTTGGTCAAGTTATGAGAAGAGAGTCATTGGAAAACATCATGACTGAAAAGATCAGTGGTAGAAGAGACAGAGGTGGACCAAGAGCATTAATGCTGGATTGAGTGGGATGGTGGCATGGAGAAATAACATCAGGGGAATTGCCATGATGCTAGTGTGGGGGAATTGACACGGTCTGCTGGTAATGATTACTTTAAACAAAAGCTCATACACACAAGAATCTAGCAGAAGTTCAGACAAAAGGATCAAGACCAACTCACAGTGGCAGTTGGTATAACATTTAATCTCCTAGGATGTACATCACATATGCTCCCACAACCAGCTAAGATACTTTAGCCACAATATAAAATAACACAAAGTAATGCAGCTTTTTCAGAACAGAATTATACAGGAAGCCGCAGCGATTAGCCTTCATCAGCAAACACATACATACGCAAAACACAACATACAATCACGGAGAAGAGTTTAATAATTCTGTTCTGTAAAGCTGCATTACTTTGTGTTATTTAGCCACAATAGACAGTCATACTTATACACCTCTTGATCGTGGGCAGTACACCTGATGGCCCTCAATAATGTATACTCAGTCCAACTGTAGTAACCTGTATCACACTGTACTCTCGCTGTGCTACTACTTGGTACAGCTCAAAAGATCAGCTTATTACTCTGTCTTGTACAGAATGGACGATAACTCACTCTTTCTTACTGCTACAGGCACTCGATGATCAACACTTCAATCAACTACTGGAGATTTTCATCGCTCATTCTAGTTTGCAATGACACACTCACGCCCTCAGAATATAAGAGAATGTCACTTGTGAATCACCTTATGATGTAGGTTGATGGTGCCATGTGTGAATGGTAGATGTCTGAATATCACTGATCTAGTGTTATGTGTTGTCCGTCCTATTTGCATATGCTATATGACATGTATGACTTGTCGCTAAGCTTGTATGACTCGTATGACTTCTCGCTAAGCTGGTATGACTTGTCTCTAAGCTGCACCTGCCTAAATGAGGGGCTTTTTCATTCGCGATTCACAATGACAACTCTGGTTGTATGTTTTCCTCATGCTAACCTGAGTTTTTGTCACTAGAGCTCACTGGCTATCTGCTTGACTGGATATCTGGGCCTGTCTTGTATTTATGTCTCATTATAGTCTGTTTTTTTATAGTCTAAATTGTTGTGTAATTGTCTTTTAACTCTTTACATATTTGTACATCTGTATGCCAAATCAAATTGCATGTACCAATTCACAAGCAGGTGCCAGTCTACCTTCATCAGCAGAACAGAGCGGCAGTTACACACCAGGGTGGGTGAACACATACCCAATTGGATTGACAAGGTACTACACACAAGCGCAGGGAGCCTAGCAAGGCCGACACACTACAAACTTCCTGAGTCCTCGATTACATGGCACATGTTGGAAACCGGTCATGTGATTGACAGAGACAGTGCATTTAGCGTACTGTTTAATACACAAAGCCATCATGATTAATCTACATAGGCCAGTTTTGTGCAAACAGAAAGATATGATAGTCAGTTTAAAATTACTGTGGTAGACAATTGACATTACTGTACGAACATGTGTATATTTCAGCTTGAAGGATTTATCTAGTTATTTTACTTTATGTTGTGTGAGATGCAGCAAAATATGCCAGGCAATAAATTGTTCAATCTATTGTTTGTGTCTTCATTATTCAAATCTATATGTATTGTCTCTCGGTCAGAATTAACTCATATCTAGATACCTGACAGGAATTTATCCAGAAAATCAAAGACCGTGATCTGTAGAAATGCAAGAATGGCTACACCAGTTAGTAAGACACAAGATGATCATATATGTATAAAATCAAATAAAAATCAAACATAAACCTGTAGTGTCATACTCTGCTACAGCCAGCTACTTCCTTATTTGTTAGTCCATATCGCTAACATGTATTTTACCGCATGAGAATGGGGGTATGGGTTTGTGAATACAAATTTCTTATCTAAATATTACAGGATAAGAAGGGTGGATATGGGTTTGTGAGTACAAACTCTTTACCAAAATATTACAGGATGAGAAATTATGGGTTTGAGAATACAATTCCTTACCCAAAAGCTCGAATTACAGGCAGTCCACTGAGTGTTTCCATTGTGTGGGAAAATATCGGAGACTTTGTTACACTGTCTAACCTCTGTAGTTCTCTGAAATTATATTATGAAATAATTATACACTTGTCATGAAACTTGAAATTATTTACATAACTCTCTGAAACTTGAAATACTGGTTACTATGATGTCTGAAATACTGAAACACCAATATGTGCTTTCTGAAATTTAAATTTTAAAAAAAAAACTGGTTCCGTGGCTAAAGGCTTGCCAACGCGGTTCGTGAGCCGGGTACCAGAGGCGTGACCAAACAAGAACAACGCAGGGAGCCAAAGAAGAGTATACACCAACACAGAACTGGTGGCATGAGCCACCACACGCTGCAGGATTTACTGAGGAGGGGATCCGAGCCAGGTATTTTCTGAAATTACGGGGTCTGAAATAGTGCAACATTGGTATACCCTTTCTTAAACTGTGAATACAAAAGCACAGCATAAATACTTTTATAAGACAGTGTAAATAAGTATGTACAACTTACATTTCACTTTTCAAAATGTAAATTAGAAAGAGAACAATTCAGTAAAATCCTCCAGCGCTGAAAATGAGCTTGGTATTTAGTTAGTTAGTCGACAGATCAAGCTCATTGCACATCGAACCATTCAGTCCATAGGTGCTCGGATCCCCTCCTCAGTAAATGCTGCAGCGCGTGGCGGCTCACGACACCAGTTCTGTGTTGGTGTATTACTCTTCTTTGGCTCCCTGTGTTGTTCTTGTTTGGTCATGTCTCTCTTAACTTGCTAATGAGCTTGGATTCCTGTAGAAAACAATTCTCTTGGTCGCGAGTGTAACCACTCAAGCACCACCTGCTGTATCTCTTCACAGAAGTCACGCTGTTTTGAAACTTCTTACTCCACTCATACACTTGCTGGATTGGCAAGCATGCATCACCATACTGGACCTTCATTCATCGATGAATTTCTATAGGTGTCGCCCCTTCACTGAACAAACAATGGGTAGCAGGGATAACAGAAGACTGCTCCTTCTTGATGCATGTCAAAAGTGAGGTGGCCATCTTTATATTGTTCTTATGACATCACCATATTCATCTGCACCATGATGCCACTGCGTAACACTCTTGGCATCCTTAACAACAATATTTACAGGTTACAAGACAGTAGCATGGTTATTGTAATTTATGTCGCACTTTCATAACTATATTTCAAAGGCTTCAGTTTATACACAACTATACAAAACAGACAATGTTCTGTCGTCATCTATTGAGAAAAATAGCAATGGAGAGTATCATGACAATTGGAAAGATCAGCGGTTGAAGAGGCAGGGACAGACTGAAAGATATAATACTTGCTGGCCTAAGACAGTGGCATGGGGGTATGTCAGTAGCAGAATTATCCACAACACTAAGGATTGAGATTTGTGGACAGGCATAAAACCCTTAGGTGATTGGGTAGGGCACTTGATGATCCTTCGGTAGATGCAGGACACATGATGATGATGATGATGATGATGATGATGATGATGATGATGATGATGATGATGATGATGATGATGATGATGATGATGATGATGATGATGATGACTATTTACTCTTATTAACATGCTTAGGTAGAAGAGAGACAACAATCAAAATGTAAATATCAATAAAAGACAATGAATATCCATTTAAAATCTTACCGTGCCGTAGCTCGGAAAAATCTCTGCAAGAAATAGTAGAGAATAAAGAAGGGAACAGCAGCGAAGAGGAAATACGGTGTGGTGATAGCATTGATGAGCACAGCCGATATTGTTAACAGGGTACAGCGCAGCAGATTCTCGACATGGCCACCCAGGCGCTGAAATGTTCAAATATGGACAATATTTTAGGTACAACATTCACAATTGTTTTTCTCATTTAATATCACATGCCATGTAATGTCAGAAGCGTGGACAATGAGCAGACAAGCTGAAAAACATCTGATGGCTGTGGAAATGTGGTTTCTGAGGAAAAAGCAAAGAATATCATGGACAGACAGAAAAACCAATGAACAAGTCCTTCAAGAAACAGATGAAGATCATAAACTGATTAGAGACGTCTAACGTAGACAGTCAAAATTTTTTGGACATGTTATGAGAAGAAATGAATTGGAGAACTTGGTGACAAGTGGCAAGATCAAAGAGAAGAGATCACGGAAAAGACCGAGAAGTAAATACCTGGATGGCTTGGCCATGTGGCATGGTCGAGACAGAAACACGGAGCTGATCCACGACTCTGGTGATCGAGTGAGATGGCAAAACATGACCGCCCACGCTTATCGGCATGGCACATGATGGATGGATGGATGGATCATATGCCATGCCAATAAGTGTGGGCGGTCATGTTTCGCTATCTCACACGATCACCAGTAGTGGATCATCTCCATGTTCTGGTCTCGACCATGCCACGTGGCCAAGCCATTTAGTCTCATTACTATTTCCTCATTACTATTTTCTCATTACTATTTCCTAATTATTATTTTCTCATTACTATTTCCTCATTACTATTTTCTCATTTCTATTTCCTCATTACTATTTTCTCATTATTATTTCCTCATTACTATTTTCTCATTACTATTTCTTCATTAATATTGCCTCATTACTTTTTCCTCATTAATATTTTCTCATTACTATTTCCTCATTACTATTTCCTCATTACTATTTTCTCATTACCATTTCTTCATTATTATTTTCTCATTATTTCCTCATTACTATTACAATAATATACTTTTGAATGCATATGAAACATGGGCAACAAGCAGACAATTCAAGGAAAATCAAATGACAGCATACACGTGGTTTCTGAGGAAGATGCAAAGAATACCATGGATGGACAGAAAAACCAACGAGGCAGTCCTTCAAGAAGCAGATTGATTGATTGATTGATTGATTTAGGAACCGACATCACAGCATTCGGGACATTCCCATAAGCGCTCCGTCCCCATCCTCAGCAGCCAGCGAAGAGTTCCAACACTAATAGTTCCAGTAGCAATCTGATTATATGTCTGTCTCGCCTTTCCTCTGAGCGTCGATCGTCGGCCAGATCCCCTCGTCACACCTCGCTGCCTCATTCTTACCAGACTATGGTGATCCATTTGCTCCTCCGAGGTGTACACGTGCTCCCACAAGGCCGCAACCACGTCTGTTTTGTCACGCATCAATACTCCACCAAGTTTTGCCAAGCCAGCCAATCTGTCCGCCTGTTCATTCCCCAGCACACCGGCATGCCCAGGAGAAAAGATCCAGGTGATGCTTGCTACCCGTGACCTCTGAAGTGAAGCAAGCCCCTCTGCACGAAGCTTGCCTGTTCTCACCCTCCTCAGCATGCTTTCTGAGTCAGTTACAATCACAATGTGTGTATGTATCGTGTTCTCTATCCAGCGGAAAGCTGCACTGACCGCCTCCACCTCCATTCTTAAGTTAGATGAAAGCTGTAAACTGTTTACAGAGATTGGATGCAGACAGTCAAGATTATATGGCATGTTATGAGGAGAAATACACTTGCAAACCTCTTGACAACTGGTAAACTTGATGAAACAAAGAGAAAGGGAAAAACAAAGAGATAAATACCTGGATGACTTGGGTAAATCGAATAAACGGGACAAGAACACAGATCTGATTGGAGACTGCTGATGGCGAGCCATGATCACCCATGCTTGGCAATACAGCACATGATGATAACAAATAAATAGGGCAGCAAAGTATTTGGAATGTGATAACATAATGATATAGCAGACAGAGTAGTTTGTGACTCCCAATGTTAATTCAAAAGTTTGGGTACAAATCACAATTTGTTTTGTTTTACAAAATAAGGGCCTTCCTTATCTCATGGTAGTGGGGTTAAAGTCTAGTCTGGTCAGATAAGGACAGATGAAAACAGCAAGACTCATATACACGATTTGCATGTTCAACATCACAAGGAAGTTGGAAATGGGAATGAGTAGGTTAAACAGGTCATTGTTAAATCTCTCAATGAGAAAAGAAACCAGCAAGATAATATCTATAGTACTGTACACTTGGTGAGGCGATGGGGACTGCAGATAGATCTTTTGTCTAATGATGTTCTATAATGGTTGAGTTGACCACGAGGGTTGTTGATACGTTCATCGATGTACACATTTGATTGATGATTTCATTATGGGTTTATCTGATTGTTTGGATCCTGTAGTTAATGGACTGATTTACCAGAACAGTAGTTTATGGTTTTTCTTCTTGGTTTCTAAAAATCAGTATGGAGGTCAGCATGGCTGAATGGATAGGATCACACGCTCTTAAACTTCTGGTGTGCTGATGCCGCGGTATTGCGTTCAACCTCCACACCGGTCAGTTGGACTAAAATGTTGACTTCTTATCCTTGACTTGGTGATGTAAATTACAAGTACCTCTGAAGTCGGAGTGGGTTCATCTGATGGCAAGGGACACTGGTAATAGGGATAGCTAATCCACAAGTAAAAGTCAGTCTAATGCACTAGAAATAGTAGTGCCTGTACAGAGTGCGCTTGAGTACAAAGTGAGTTTAAGCTGCAACCAAAAAAAAGCAAGAACTGACCATTTCGAACAGACCCATAGATGCTGCATCCTTCAGCAAAAGTCACAAGATGTTCATCATTCCAGTAACATATTGGTTGCAAATGTCGGAATCATCCCGTCATACATTGCCCTTTGCTGGTACCACACTTAAACCATCACAAATTCTGCTGTTTCTGTTATTATTACATGTCGAAGAGGTTAAGATGCCTGCCTCATGCTCTAAAGTTCACAGGTTTGTTTCCAGACTGTTGTTCTGTTCACCGGTGAAATGTTTTTGGAGACTCCCGGGGGTTGTTGCTGGAGCCACAGAGTTCGTGCTCTGTTAAAAACTTTCGGCAGGCCACTTTGTGAAAAGAGACTGAGCCAAATGGAGAGAACCCAATACAATGAAGTTGATCTTCTCATATTACACACACAAGGTTGCCCGCCTCGCCCGACCTGAAACTTTACAGTACTTGGGCTACCCACGACAAAACCACTGGATAAATACACTACATTACCTTATTTTCCTATGATAGAACAATGGGTGAATGCACAACATTACTATGACCATACTCTTTCTCCCCCCCCCCACCCCCTCCACCCCCCACAATTCTGGGCAAATGGCTTACCACTACACTACCTCATCTCCCCATGATAGAACCACTGGGTGAATGAACTACATTACCATGAATCACCATGACAGAACCACTGGATGAATGAACTACATTACCATGAATCCCCATGATAGAACCACTGGATGAATGAGCTACATTACCATGAATCCCCATGATAGAACCACTGGATGAATGAACTACAATACCATGAATCCCCATGAGAGAACCACTGGGTGAATGAACTACATTACCATGAATCCCCATGATAGAACCACTGGGTGAATGAACTACATTACCATGAATCCCCATGACAGAACTACTGGGAGAATGCACTACATTACTGCAGCTCCCCAGTTATCATGTAAGCAATATACTGTTCTCACCAAATATAGATACATAAAGAAACGTGTGACAACCAGAATACCTGATCAATGGCCACTATGTCAGCGGAGAAGCGGTTCATTATTCTCCCGCTGGGGTTTGTGTCAAAGAATCTGCACACATAAAATTGCATCAAAAGTTTAGACATGTTATAAATCCATGTCTTTACATTTACAAACAACAACAACAAACATATTATTTAAGATGGGGATAACAGATGCTCCCCATTCAAACAATACCTGTGATTACGTGTTTTAATTGTTTCAGCTAAACTATTATTCATTTATTCACATCAAATGAAATATAACTCTGCAGTATGAGCCTGATGAGATGTAGCAAAATATGCCAGGCAATAAATCCTGCAACATATTGTTTGTGTCTTCTGTGTTTAACTGATCCAGTACCAGACAAAAAGTAAGTCTGGACCAAACATGGTACACAATCACATGAACAAGTGTTATAATTATTGCATAATATTATAATTGTTACACGCTCACCTCACATGCCAGTGATCCGGAGTTCAATCCCAGTCAGGGATATGCACTACTGACGAGCTCAAAAGAGAGCGAAGCTCAAGTCTAGTGCTTCCATTCTGACGTGGACAGGCCTTAGGTTCGTACCGGAATACGATCAGCGTTGCCAGTAGTGGGTTATACTCAATATTTAAAACTTCAAATCCCGAAACAACCCAATAAATCAAGTGATATAGTGTAAATTTCAGTTCACTGAACAATGAAACTGTGGAAGATACCAAGATCTGGTATCTTCCACGAAACAAAACAATTAACATGATGACCCTAGTATGGTGGTGTATCGTTCTTCTGTCTAAATGGGAGATCACATCTGGCAGTATATAATCCTTCAGCATTGAATCAGTTAAATATTATTTAAGGTGTAAAGGTCGGTTGAAATGATTGTTCAAGCTGAATTAATTCTTTTATGGGAGATGCAAACATCTCTTCACAACTAAAAATGACAATTCCAATGGATTGGCTCTGATGGGGAATCTTTCTTTCCACTTAATGTTTACAAGAAGACCCAAGTTCACACAGACAGGATCCTGGTTAGACCATTTGTATTGCGATGTTAAAGGTGAAATTCTTGGACCACCACAAGACAAGCTATTCTGAAAGTATTTATCAAGAATAAGTGTTTGCCCAGGTGTTCATTAATCAATCGATTTCACCAATATGAAACCTCTTCCTCTTCTACTTTTAAAGGTAGTTATTGTACCTCAAAGGTCAGTGTGTCTGACTTCGATATCCATTTGTGAACAGTTTGCTTCCTCTAGACAGATTCCATACAAGGTCACGAGCTCCATCTACGTGTGGGTAGGTTTATTTCCTAATAATTTTACCACAGCAGTGGTCTTATAGCCTACACTTTGAGATCTCCAACTATCATTGGAATTTCACTGTGCACAACCTGCAGTTGGGGCATCCTGATTTTCTGCCCATACCTAAAAAATCTAGGTATCTAACCTCACTACCCGAGAGATCAGAGGGGGTATGTGATGTCATTGATACCAACGGGTCTTGGAAAAATTGCCAGCCTTATGTTGAGATTGAACCCATGTTTTCCTCAATATGTGCTGGTGCAATTTAACATTTTTTGAATGATGTTTTAAAAACATGGTTAAAGCATCAATACAACAGTGTTCCCTATGCAATCTCATTTAATTTGGTATATAATAAACAGTTTCTGATACCACATTAACAACTTTTAAGTCATTATTGTGACTCACCTCTATTTCCCATTTTCTGCATCCATTTTTGTTTGATCCAAACCAACTATTTATTTGGCATTGAATCAGTTAAAATCCTAAATAGTTAATTTCTATCCATAATTTCTTTCTCCGATCTTAACTTGTTTGTTAAAAAGAATGCATCATGTAAGGCTATTTATGTAAATCATGAGTATACACAGGTCTACTTCCTGGGATAATAATTAAGCATTACACCATTTGGCCAGTATTTTAATTATTCTATTCATTTTAGAGAGCAGCGGCTGCCAAGTGGCTAAGAACACAGAGTTCTCCTTTGGGAGACCCGGGTTTGAATCCTCGGTAAGGTGTGGATTTGTTTCTGTCAGGGGGAAAAAAGAAAATCCTAACCTGCAGTTTGCGGTGACTGCACTAGCCAGGCGGTCTTAATTCCTCAGGCTCAAGACACCCCTGCCCTACGCTGCAAGGTACCATAGGCAGTAGATGACATACAGATGACAGACATTCATTTTAGTTTATTCTCAAAACTGGCTGTGTTCACATCAATTTAATACGAAATGTAATATGTTGTTGGGCATGATAATCATTATGTTAAGATATTTATTATTACTTTTCTTTGCCACTTTTATACTATTTATATTCACATTCCAACTGTGGTTTCTGTTCATCTGGCCTGGGGTCCTTGCAAGCTATACATGTGTTTGCACTTGTTGCATCCTTGCAGAAGCTTAGGGGCAATCATAACATTGTATGGAAGGTGGTGACAGATATTAAAAGCAGGTTAGGTTACGTAAAAGCTGCAGTTAAGAAAATGAAAAGTATCTTATGCAATATGTCACTGTTATTGAATTTTACAGACGATCAAATAGTTTGGGCACCATCTCATTAGAATGCAACATCATCAACTACCAGCACTGGTGCTACATAAAAGAATAACTGCTACGAGAGCAAAAGGATGCCAGAGAAGATAATGAATTGACGGCATCAAAGACATTGTACAGTCACATGGAATGACACTATCGTGCTCCCCCATCAGGCACTGTAGCACCAATTATTCTTCCCCCCCTCCCCCCACCCATGACACTTAATGGCAAAAGTGGAAGATGATGATGACTGAATTTGTACTCTGAAAGCTTGATTGCAATTCCATTAATTCCTTGAATTTTACAGAGTGAGTACAGAAATGCTACATAGAACTTTTTCTGCTGTATGGCAGTGAATCATGGAGTATGGAAAAAAAAAAATGATATGGAAGAGCTTGGAGGCAATAGAAATGTAGTTTCTGAAACAAATGTTGCAAATACCTGGACGGCCGGAGTAACTAACAAGGACTGTCTGGAAAAGGCTAGTGAATGTAGTACATTATATACAAATATAAGAAGAGATAGTCTTCTTTGGCCATATAATGAGAAGATAGGCATTAGAACACATTGTGACAGCTGGAAAGATCAGTAGCAGAAAGGGCAAAGGCAGTCTGAGAGAAAAGATGCTGGATGGATTGGGACGGTGGCATGGAGGAATATCATCAACAGAACTGATCCAGAACACCAGTTGGCAGAGTATATGATGGCAGCTGAAATTACAGGCACGCCACTGACTGAAAGAATATAAACATTTCACCTGTTACAACATGTTGTTTAGTCCGGCACTTAATGAGTTATAGAAAGCATTTTATTAATATTGTATATATATAATGAATAACTGAGAGTTTGTTAAACTAATGGTTAAATGACTTGTGACAAAATGGTTTATCTCAAGGGTTTACAGATATCTATTTATGAATAGATGTGATAAAGTGATTTCTCTCATGAGTAAATGGAAGATGGATATCAGCATATTTATGAAGAAATGTGATAAAATAATTTATTACATGTGTAAATGAATGAAAGAAGTCACAATATTAATGAAGAAAGGTGATAATATCATCGACCTCATTAATAAATGAATGACAGAGATAAATATATTAATGAAGAGATGACAGTTTACAACATGACGCAGATCAAGCATTAATACAGATATGTTATCACATGATTTACCTCATTGATAAATGAATGACAGAGATAAATATTAATGAAGGGATGTGATAAAATTATTTACCTCATGAGTAAATGTATGACGGAGATAAATATTAATGAAGGGATGTGATAAAATGATTTACATCATTGATAAATGAATGACAGAGATAAATATTAATGAAGGCATGTGATAAAATGATTTACCTTATGGGTAAATGGATGACAGAGATAAATATTAATGAATGGATGTGATAAAATGATTTACCTCATAGGTAAATGGATGACGGAGACCAACATGCTCACGAAGAGTTTCTTGGAGCCAACAAACCCCATGTAATAAATGACCAGGCATCCAATGAAGGTAGCCAGCACCGCACCCAGAGACAGGTATATGTAGGTCATTAGATAGGGAGTATTATCAAACTTCAGCTGTGAGATGACAGATGCAATTCAGAAATGAATGTTACCAAATGTTACCATCAAGTATCTGTCTTTGTAAACTTTGTTATCAATATCAAATTTGGTCTCCATCAAACGTAAGATAGAGTATTATCAAACTGCAGGTGTGAGATCACAGATAAATTTCCAAACTGAACGTTACCCAATTTTACCATCAAGTATTTGCCTTCGTAAACTTTGAAATTGATGTCTCCATCAACGCTCCATCAGAGAAAGTTCAACACATGCCAGGTGAAATGTTTCAGAAAGGTTGCCAGGTTTCAAGAAGTGACAGAAAGCAAAATAACCTTATCAGAAACTTGATAGGTAGTACTGCAAGTTTTCTAATTACATTTGTTGAATTTTGTCCCCAGGACATGCTGGAGTGGCGGCAAATGAGCAGCAGACAGATTGGCTGGGTCTGTACCGCTCGGTAGGGTTTTGGTGAATGATAAGGCAGACATGATCAGAACCCTTCGGGATTATGGATATAGAGTGGAAGATAGATCATCATGGTCTGGAGAGAAAGGCGCTGCTGAGAGTGACCAGCAGTTCTGGCCGATGAAACACAAGACTCCGAGGAAAGGTCAGACAGACATATGATCGGATGCTACAGTTCTCAGTCCTTGATGTTCTGGATCAATTATGTTGATATTCCTTCATGCAACCATCTTAAGCCATCCAGCATCAATTCTCTCCGTCTGTCTCCTCTACCACTGATCTTAGCAGTCGTCACAATGTTTACCAATGTCCCTCTTCTCATTAGGTGACCAATTAACACTGCTTGTCTCTTCTGATGGCTACACACTCCATGTACTAATAAATACAATCTTAACAGGTAGAAAAATATGAAATACCACTGGATTTTTTGTTTCCATTCACCTGCTTTGAATTCAAGTCCACACCCACCATATTCTCCTATTTGGCTCCATCAGACTTTTTTCTTTTCCCAAATCTTAAAAAACAGCTGAAAGGTCATTGTTTTGACAGTGACGAATATGTCATTCTGGCTAGTGATAACTGGTTTAGTTCGAAAAATAGGTTGTTTTATTCTGAAGGTATTTTCAAGGTCATGCAGATATGGCAGAAATGCATAAATTCAGCTGGTGGCTACATTGAGAAGGAATAAGCACTGTGCCAAATTTCAATTTTCTCTGCCTACTTCTTCATGGTCAGGCTAAAGACTTATGAGAAGCCCTTTGTAATGCTGAAATTTGATTGACTGGTTGATTAATGTGATGAAAAAATGATTTAATAAAGCAATAATATTAACAGACACGAGAACGTACCTCGGCAGTTGTATTAATGTAAGCAGCGGCCATTAAGGACATATTCCTCTCGTAGATGTTAGAATCGCTAGCCCAGAAAGACAGCCAAATGTTGGAGGTGACCATAAGTGAATGGTACACAATCTACAGGTCACAAACATAAGATAACGCAGGTAAATGTATACATCAGAGTTAAAGTATGTGAATGGATTTGGAGTTTCAGAGTTAAATTATGAGAATGAGTTTGGAGTTTCAGAGTTAAAGTATGTGAACAGTTTTGGAGTTTCAGAGTTAAAGTATGTGAATGGGTTTGGAGTTTCAGAGTTAAAGTATGTGAATGGGTTTGGAGTTTCAGAGTTAAAGTATGTGAATTGTTTGGAGTTTAGTGACAACAAACATGTTGAGGACACATGACCCATCTAGACCTATGTGCTGTACTGTATCACAATCTCGTCACATCCTAACACCCCTCTGAAGATGTGAAGTTCCAGTACCGGTCTGGCATGCCCCACTGGTTTACAAGCTTGGTGTGGAGTTGGAGTGCTCTTCAACACAGTTCCCTTGGAAGTGGCACTTTGGTACTGGTCTGAGAGGAAAGTCTCTACACCAATCTCACTTGAAAGATGCTAGCCCTGTTCAGGATTGACATGACCTGGATGGCCATGATTCTTCTTTTCTTCTGCCTTTCATCTCTTAAAGAAGCATAAGTCCTTAACCAGTTGAGTTTAGCTAAGAATTGACATCACTGCGCTCAAGACATTCCCATATGTGCTCCGTCCCTTCATTCAACAACCAGTGAAGAGTCACTACTAATTATTCCCACCACTACATGATTGAAAGTTCTCCTGGTCTTTCCTCTCAGTTTTGAGATTCTACCAGAACCCCTGCCAATCCCCCCCCCCAATCTCATCCTTTCCACATACGGGTTCTCAATCTGTTCCCCCACCTTCTCCACCTGGTCCCACGCGCACACGACCACCTCCCTCTTGTCCATAGGTAATCTACCACCAAGAGGTGCATTCACTGCCAGCCTATCAGCCTGTTCATTCCCCCCACACTCCTGCATAGCAAAGACAAAATATCCATACAATCTTCCCAATCTGTGACTTCTGAAGCAAGGTGAGCCATGCCACATGAAACATTCCTTTCTCCACCTTACTAAGCATACTCCTTAAGACCTTAACCAACTCATGCCAAGCCCTTTGCAGAGGTTAGATTTCGCAGCTCATGTTTTTATGGGATGAAGTAGCCAGTCTCATGTCAACTCTCCTTAGTCGTCTCTTACAACATGCATGCTAGGTTACAGTGTTACTATTCCTTGCTCCCCTTATGGACCCCAGTAACACTGGCTGCCAATGCTCGGTTACAGTGTTACTATTCCTTGCTCCCCTTATGGACCCCAGTAACACAGGCAGCCAATGCTAGGTTACAGTGTTACTATTCCTTGTTCCCCTTATGGACCCCAGTAACACAGGCAGCCAATGCTAGGTTACAGTGTTACTATTCCTTGTTCCCCTTATGGACCCCAGTAACACAGGCTGCCAATGCTCGGTTACAGTGTTACTATTCCTTGCTCCCCTTATGGATCCCAGTAACACAGGCTGCCAATGCTCGGTTACAGTGTTACTATGCTTTAATTCCCTTAAGGACCCCAATAACACAGGCTGCCAATGCTAGGTTACAGTGTTACTATTCCTTGTTTGCCTTATGGATATTATATAAATGTCCTTCAACAGGCTGGGGTGGTCACTTCACTTCACAACTCTCCTCTCTCTCTAAGTAAGTGAAGTGAAGTGAAGTGAAGTGAGAGCATTGTGTGTGATATTCACTGGTATAGGAACAGAGCATTATGAGGGTGACCCTTTGCCGTGAAGTTGGAACCATGACTAATGACTGAAAGTAAAGTAAAATAAAGTGAAGTGAAGTGAAGTGAAGTGAAGTGAAGTACCTTCATACATGCCCTGAGGGGTGTTTGGTATATGGTGCTAGCTCATGGGTGATGTGATCAATATCAGGCCGGCTGTCTTTACTTGCCAGGACATGTCCAGGTACCTATTTTAGGCTGGGTCAACCTGAGAGCCCAGGTTAATTTTTAAAATCTGTCTTGATAAGGATTCAAACACATTATGGCTGGGCCAGCAGGCATGCATTCTAGCCACTGGACTGCTGCAACTCCCTCACACTCTGATGCTGTTTATTAATTCATGCCCTGACATGCAAGCTTGCCATGATACCATACCAGACTGTCTCGTGTACTTGTTCCCTTTCCATTTGAATAATGGATGGATGGAGTTGGTGGATGGTTGATTGGATGAATGGGTTGTTGGATGAATAGGTGGCTGGATAGGTGGTTGGATGGATGGATCCAAGAAAAGATGGATAGGTGAATTGTTGGCTGAATTGATGGATTTGTGGAAGGATGGAAGGTTGAATGGATGCATGGGTGGAAGGATAGGAGGTTAAATGGATGGTTGGTTATATGGATGAACAGACGAATAGATGGTGGATGGATTGCTGATAGGGTGAGTGGGTTGGTGTGCATGCATGTGCGCATGCATAATGCTGAATATATAATTATTAACTATGAAGGGTGGGAATGGCTGAATGTAAGACCCGTTTTATGACCCATTGAAAATAATGTTCATTTATTCATCCCATTATCCCACTGTCTTGATAAGAGGACATGTTAACGACTACACCACCACAGCTGCAACTCACAGAAACTTACCTGTAAAAACAACGACAGCAAGCACAAGCTGACTGAGCAGGCATGCAGGTAGCGAAGGTAGACCATTATTTTGACAGCCCCTGTTTCTCTGAACTCCTGTTTAATTAACTTTCCTTTCTCTTCTGGAAGTCTGTCAGCTGTTGCATAAAAAATAACGATGTGATTATTGCACACGGTGAGCAACTAGGGTTAGAATTCAATTGAAAGAAAACAGAGATTATGGTCGTCTCCAAGAAGAAAGAAACACTTCTATGTAAAATACAAGAAAATGATACAACTCTTAAACAAGTGAATCAGTACAACTTTGACGGAACAGCCGTAACATTAGATGGTAGATGTCTTGTTGAGATCAGATCAAGAATCGCTTTGGCAAAGGTTTAGATAGTCTTTCTCAGGCAACTGTTGGTAGTTAGTCTGGAAGCTGAAAAGTCAAGCTGAAAAACATCTTATGGCTGTGGAAATGTGGTTTCTGAGGAGAATGCAAAGAATACCATGGACAAGCAGAAAAATCAACGACCAAGTCCTACCAGAAACATATGAAAATTGTAAATTGATTAGAGAGATTAGACGTAGACAGTCAACATTTTTTGGACATATGAGAAGAAATAAATTGGAGAACTTGGTAACAACTGGCAAGATCGAGGGGAAGAGAACAAGGGGAAGACAGAGAAGTAAATACCTGAATAGCTTGGCCATGTGGCATGGTCGAGACAAGAACTCTGAGCTGATCCATGACTCTGATGATCGAGTGAGATGACGAATCATGACCGCCCATGCTTACCAGCATGGCACATGGATGGATGCATGGATGGAGGGTGGATGGCTGGATGGATGGATGGATGGATGGATGGATGGATGGATGGATGGATGGATGGATGGATGGATGGATGGATGGATGGATGGATGGATGGATGGAAGTCCAAAGCAACAGACAGTTTTACAGTCAGCTCTGTGGTGAAGGGGTTACGAATGCAATTTGTACTCCCACACACCACGTTCGAAACACAGTTGCTGGCGATTTGACAGCAGACCGCCTAGCATTTGTTTTTATAACATGGTATGAGTACTAGTTGTTCAGAAAGCAATGGCAAACTACTGAACATAAACTTGCCCCAAAAAAATCACAAACAGTCAAGCAAGCTGGGGTTGACTGCAACACCCTGTAAAGGATATGCAACTAACTTAACTAACAGTGGACTGCTAGAGTAACTACCAACAATTGCCTGAAAGATGTGATGAACGTAGAACATCATTACAAGTACAAGAAAGAGAAATTACAACTACAAGAAAGAGACATTACATCTACAAGAAAGAGACAATCAGCATTCTTCACTCATATAATGAGAAAAGAGGCATTGGAATACGCTTACATGAGAGCTGCGATATTTGCACCCTTTGGTCAGAACATCCAACTTCTTTCTGACATTTATAGACTAGGCTAGCCTTCATAGGTAATTAAATTCTTAAATTCACCCAATGAATAAACAGACCAGTGAGGGTAAATGAAATAGGGGGACACTTAAAAACACATGGAGAAGAGACGGTTAGTTAGTTAGTTGAATTTCCATCAAAGATGGCAGACTTTTGTGTTGGCGTTCTGGCAGCTGCATTATGCGTAGTATACCTGTGCAGGCTGTTGGGTTGTGGGTTGTCGAGACTCCTGTCTGTTCCACTTGTCACATGAGGCAGTGAGGAGCATTTAGCGTGATATTCACTGGCACAGGAATGGAGTCTATTGGGGCAACCCTTTGCCATGAAGTTGGAACCGCAACTAATTAACTATTCTCTGAGATTTTCAAACTGTACCTGCAGATTCTTTTGTTTCACCATCGACATCGGCCAGCATGCTGTCCTCGCCAGCATCCTCGTTGCTGGCCTCTGTCATGACAGACATGGCTGACATCTTCCTGCCTCCCTGCAAGCCTCCGGGCAGTCCCGGCACACTCAGCTGAGACTGTAACCCAGACAAACAACACTGTGAAAGAATGACCTGCCAGGTTAAAGGTCAGAAGATCAATTTCATTTAACCATGTTTACTCCCATCCCTGATGAAGATTTATATAATTGAAATGTCTTTTGTTGTGCCCTAGAATACTTATTTTGATTTTATTATTTTATTATTATATATATATATTTTTATTGTCTATTTTTGGAGGGACTTTCTTTCTGTGATTTATTTTCACCTTTATGGAGTCCGTTATAATGTATGTACCTGTGTCCGTGTTTAGTGTGTCTCATCTTTTCGCAGGACCTACATATACCTAACTGTTTATATTTTCTCATGTTTTACTCCATCTGGTTCAGCCTCTCTCAACAGAATGGTAAGCCACCAGTCAAGACAAAGAACAAACTGTGTAGCTCCAGTGATGACCCCCAGATGTCGTCTGTACAACACAGACCAAAAAGGAACCCCTTACCTTCAGAGCGCAAGTGAAATGACTTGACCACTCTGCCATGCTAACCTTCAAGGGTTTGCAGTTAACTGAGCAGTGGCAAGGTAAGTCATAAACAAGTAAGTAACCCACCCATGGCAGGTACTGGTGTCCAGTGTTCGGCCCTCACATATACCTGGTCACAACATCATAAGGTGAGGTGTCCAGTCCCCTTACTAACCACCTCTTTCCCAGAATATTATTCAAGTTATCAAGTCCCCCCCCCCCCCCCCCACTTTACTGGGTTGGGACAACCCATCAGCTGTAATTAAAGTAAAGGAGCTTTCCCATGCCTGAAGACATATTAGGTATATGATGGTGACCCTGTATTATTACAGCCCAATCAGCACTCGATGGTTGATGTGGTCAGTATCAAACTGACCGCCTCTACTTCCCACTACATTTCTTGGTACCCATTTCAGTCATCTTTAAACAAATCTGCCTTGATGGGGATTTGAACACGTGACCATCAGGCTTACAGACAGGCATGCTAGCCTATGTGCTAGCATTGCTCCGATGTATAGTGTGACAATACATTATTAGTTATACCACCAGCTGAATTAGTTAATAATTCCATTCCTGCCACTACAGAACTGAACTAAATACTTGTAAGGCAAACGTGTTTTAACCTATTTGAAACAGGCCACTCCTTATATGTTCATTTATTCAGTAGCATGTCCTTTGCAGAACCTCGCTTCCATAACAGCCTTCTGGAAAACTCAGTTATGGTTGTTAGGGTTTCTTAGTAAGTTTGGTAGTTTGCCATTGCTTTCTTATATGTTACGACCTAGAATGTGTGAAGACCTAACACTTCACATCAAATTGGCGGAACATCCTAAGGGCTTCATTTACCTTTACCATGAGGCATTTAAGATATGTAATGTTGTTTTAAACATTGTTTACAATTATTTATTCTTTTATGAACAGCAACATACCAAATGTATAATGGATAACTCAAATACTGCTAATTAATTTTAACTCTTTATGTTCCAGTCTACTGTAACTATAAAATAGTAAATGCCACTGTCTGAATGGGTTAATTAACTGTCTGGGGCAGTAGAAGGTTAAATAACGGCTTTCTTGGATAACAAGAAGTTAAACAAATGACAAGTCATTATAACAGTTATACCAATATAATTTTGGGGATCAGAATATTTTATTTATAAAACATGGTTTCTATGTCTCCACAGTATACCATGGAACAGAACAAAATAAATCATCTTTCAATCACAACCAAATTCACGTCTTTATTACTAATGGAATAAAAAGTTTAATGGAGGAAAAAGAATTGCAGAAAATTTCAAATGAGCTAAACAAAAACTCAACTGGATCAAACAGTAATATCAAATGAAATTGTTCAATTGGGAATGTTTTTTTAAATCTCCAAACAAGAGCAACAATTCTCACATGGTTACCTCCAAGGTGCTAGATGTTCATGTCACCTATGGATTCATACCAAAATGGTGACACGTTAATTACAGTTCTTATACATTAGGTTGTCTTTACGGTTTTAATGAGAGCTGTAGCTAGCATGCTTGCCTGCCGGCCTGGTGGCCATGTGTTTGAATCCCCATGAAGGCCGGGATCTGTCTAACATGTTACCTGGGCTCCCAGGTAGATCCATCCTAACATGTGACCTGGGCTACCAGGTAGATCCATCCTAACATGTGACCTGGGCTCCCAGGTAGATTCATTCTAACATGGATATTAGAAATTGTTCTGGGCAGTAAAGGTGGCTGGCAGTAATACTGACCACATCATTCATTGAGTGGTCTCTGGATGTCCCATGTATGGAGGTCTCTGGATGTCCCATGTATGGAGGTCTCTGGATGTCCCATGTATGGAGGTCTCTGGATGTCCCATGTATGGAGGTCTCTGGATGTCCCATGTATGGAGGTCTCTGGATGTCCCATGTATGGAGGTCTCTGGATGTCAGATGTATGGAGGTCTCTGGATGTCCCATGTATGAAGGTCTCTGGATGTCCCATGTATGGAGGTCTCTGGATGTCCCATGTATGGAGGTCTCTGGATGTCCCATGTATGAAGGTCTCTGGATGTCCCATGTATGGAGGTCTCTGGATGTCCCATGTATGGAGGTCTCTGGATGTCCCATGTATGAAGGTCTCTGGAAGTCCCATGTATGGAGGTCTATGGATGTCCCATGTATGGAGGTCTCTGGATGTCCCATGTATGGAGGTCTCTGGATGTCCCATGTATGGAGGTCTCTGGATGTCCCATGTATGAAGGTCTCTGGATGTCCCATGTATGGAGGTCTCTGGATGTCCCATGTATGGAGGTCTCTGGATGTCCCGTGTATGGAGGTCTCTGGATGTCCCATGTATGGAGGTCTCTGGATGTCCCATGTATGAAGGTCTCTGGATGTCCCATGTATGGAGGTCTCTGGATGTCCCATGTATGGAGGTCTCTGGATGTCCCATGTATGGAGGTCTCTGGATGTCCCATGTATGGAGGTCTCTGGATGTCCCATGTATGGAGGTCTCTGGATGTCCCATGTATGAAGGTCTCTGGATGTCAGATGTATGGAGGTCTCTGTATGTCCCATGTATGGAGGTCTCTGGATGTCCCATGTATGGAGGTCTCTTGATGTCCCATGTATGAAGGTCTCTGGATGTCCCATGTATGGAGGTCTCTGGATGTCCCATGTATGGAGGTCTCTGGATGTCAGATGTATGGAGGTCTATGGAAGTCCCATGTATGGAGATCTCTGGATGTCCTATGAATGGAGGTCTCTGGATGTCCCATGTATGGAGGTCTCTGGATGTCAGATGTATGGAGGTCTCTGGATGTCCCATGTATGGAGGTCTCTGGATGTCCCATGTATGGAGGTCTCTGGAAGTCCCATGTATGGAGGTCTCTGGAAGTCCCATGTATGGAGGTCTCTAGATGTCAGATGTATGGAGGTCTCTGGATGTCCCATGTATGGAGGTCTCTGGATGTCCCATGTATGAAGGTCTCTGGATGTCCCATGTATGGAGGTCTCTGGATGTCCCATGTATGAAGGTCTCTGGATGTCCCATGTATGAAGGTCTCTGGATGTCCCATGTATGGAGGTCTCTGGATGTCCCATGTATGGAGGTCTCTGGATGTCCCATGTATGGAGGTCTCTGGATGTCAGATGTATGGAGGTCTCTGGATGTCCCATGTAAGGATGTACCATGTATAAAGGTCAAGAGAGGTCTTGGTTAGTATCACAGTCGACTCGAAGCGCTATCGAGATCAAGTCGCCTTATCGGATAACGCAGAGGATGCCTCGCGTTGAAAGTGCCATGCAGAGACATGCGCTATATGCAGCCAGGATAAAGAAGGTAGAGGCGAGGAAGGCTGCGACGATTGCTGAGCCTATATTTACAAGCAGCAGTCCGGCTCCTACACCAGCTGAAGCCGTCCCAGTTGATGAAGAAACCACAACTCAAGCCAGCAGCAGCCGGGAAGTTCCAACCAGCTCCAAGATGATGCAGCCTAATCTTCCAGTGACCTCCACACAGGAGGAAACAACAGCAACATCTGAGGACTTCACCGGCAGAATACTGCTCAAAGAGACAAGCGTGGGCGCTACCAACAGACAAGATAATCAGTCTGTTGGAAAACGAGCTGGGAAGACACAGCATCAACCAGCTGCGCTAGACACCTGATGGAGTAGTGGTCTCCATCAATAAAAATCCAAAAACCACAGCACTTTTCCAGAAGATAACACAAGAGGACAAAGCCACCATACAGCTTCACCACGGCATAGTATTGGAAACTGCCTGACACAGCATGATGAAACGATGGGTTATTAAACGAGTTAAGACCCATCTCACCAACGACCAGATCAGGGAGATGCTGACAAGGGAGAACAAGAAACTCAAGATCACCAGCGCTGAGAGGATCATCGAAAAACAACATCCCCTCCACAGTCGTCATATTAACATTGCAGGACCGAGTGATCCCTTAATACATCAGATGGGACAAGAGAGACCAAATTGAAATTGAAATTGGTTAGTATGATCCATTACCCTGGAACATCATCATCTCTACATCACCACATGTATGCAGTATAAATTATGGTTGCATATGAGGAGATATTGCCTTTTCAAGTGACAATAAAGTAAAACAAATGCTACATATACAATGTATATATAACATTTGTTTCATATGCATTTTTAACCCAGGGGCATGCTGGTATGTGTGGAAATGAACAGGCTGATAGACTGGCTGCTGCAGCCCCTTTGGGAATGGCAAGTTACTTTATGAGTAGACTGATGGAGTGACAGCTCTCTGGAACCAAGTGGAAAGTGCAGCAAAATAGAGGATCAGTACCTGGACAGGCTGATTCAGTGGGTATGAGAAAGGTCTAGACCAGGGGTGTCAAATTCAATCGCTCAGCAGGCCAAAACTCAGATCACACGTAAGGTTGCGGGCCGGACAGGATAAACATTCAATAAGCCGAAAATTAAACCTTTTTAAGGCATGTCACTGAACGCCGACTCTTATTTCCTGCAAAAAATATTTTTGCCTAAAATTCTCTCTTGGGCCGAATATATTTGTATGTCGGTTGAGACCTCTTGGGCCTGATATGATTGTACGGTGGGCCGGATGTGGCCCGTGGGCCTTGAGTTTGACACATGTGGTCTAGACAATACTCACACACGTAGGGGTAAATGCAGGACAGGATTTAATCAGGCTGCCACTGAACTCTTGGCAACTGAAGAAGGAGACGGAGGACTTGGGGAAAGTCCTCAGTGCAATGATGTTGATTTTTTAAACTCAAACTCATTTCATTATTGCTGAACAAGCCAAATTTCTTAATATGTGCTCTTAAATTTTTTTAAAGATATGCTAAGATTCATAAGTCACTATCATTGAATGTAAGAAAGAGAGTGCTAAAGTGCCATATAGAACCTGTATTGCTGTATGGCAGTGAATCTTGGAATGTAAATGGAACAAATTAAGAAGAACTTGAAAGCAACAGAGATGTGGTTCCTGAGACGAATGTTGTATATTCCTTGGACTGCCAAAGTTAACTAACAACAACTGCCTGAAAGAGGATAATGAAACTAGAGCATTATATAAAACAATAAGAAAGAGACAAACAGCTTTATTCGATCACGTGATGAGAAGAGAGGCATTAGAGAATATCATGACAACTGGAAAGATCGAGGGGAAGAGATGCAGAGGCAGACCAAGAGAAATGATGCTGGATGGATTGAGACAGTGGCATGGAGGAATATCATCGGCGGAGTTGATCCAGAAAACCAAAGACTGATCTGTGGAAAGTCATGAACGTCTACGTCAGCCGGCATGACACTTGATGATGATGATGATGCTAAGATTCTGTGCAGAAACAACAGTGTCACACGCTACACCTCAAAAAGACAGCAGGTTAGGTGAACATCACAGTAACACAAATCCTACTTTAGTCTTACTGTGACATTCACTGTTCTGACATCTTTGTCAAGTACAGAATATGAGTTTGTTGTTTCTCTACAGGATCTCAACACACCTTTTTTACTTCCATTTACATCCTGCTACAGTCCATAGACTGAGGAATTAAGGCTGCCTAGTACCTTTTCCACTAACTGTGCAGGTTAGGGTTTTCTTTTTAGCCCCTGACAGAAAAAAATAAATCACCTTATAAAGAAATTAAACCCTGGTCTCCCAAATGAGAGCCACTCGGCCAGATGCTCCTCAGTCTAGTTTAAGACATGGCAATCATAAGCTGCTATAAGAAGTGTTTGTTATAAAAAGCACCAATCATAAGCTGAATAAGATGCACCAATGATAAGCTGACATCAAATGTGCCTATGAGAAGTTGCTGTAACATGTACCATTTAAAAGTTATAAAAGAATGTGTCAATGACAAGATATTATAAGATGCACCAATTATAAGCTGACATAAGATACACCAATCATAAGCTGACATCAAATGTGCCTATGAGAAGTTGCTGTAACATGTACCATTTAAAAGTTATAAAAGAATGTGTCAATGACAAGATATTATAAGATGCACCAATTATAAGCTGACATAAGATACACCAATCATAAGCTGACATCAAATGTGCCTATGAGAAGTTGCTGTAACATGTACCATTTAAAAGTTATAAAAGAATGTGTCAATGACAAGATATTATAAGATGCACCAATTATAAGCTGACATAAGATACACCAATCATAAGCTGACATCAAATGTGCCAATGAGAAGTTGCTGTAACATGTACCATTTATAAGTTATTTTTTTTAAATGTGTCAATGACAAGATATTATAAGATGCCCCAATTATAAGCTGACATCAACTGTGCCAATGATACAGTGCTATAACATTTACCATTGATAAGCTATTACAAGATGTGCCAATGACAAGCTGTTATATGTGTCAATCAAAAACTGTTATTTTAAGATATCCAATGATATTAGATGTGCCAATAGCAAGATGTTATTCGACATGCCAATGACAAGAAGTTATCGGATGCACTAGTGAGGAACTATTGCACGATGTTAAATGTACAAGACAAGCTGGTGTAAAATGCGCCAATGATAAGCAGATATAAAATGTGCCGATGACAAAATGTGTTGTGAGACCCCAAAGACATGCCCACTCCCCCACTCAAAAACAAAACAAAAGTAGTTATCGGACAAACCAAAGACCAACCTGGGTGGAGGCGGGGCGTGGCATTGTATCGTGACTGACCTGACTGCCTCCACTATGTTTCCTTTCCAAGTTCAGCATGCTGCCGGCATCAAATTTTTGGCTGTGAGAGCGACAAGGGGAAAAGCAGAATAGTTGTAATATGCAAACGTACATCAGTAACATCCCATAAATCAGGTGAAATACATGCAATAAATAGGTTGCAAAATGTGAAATAGTGGGCAGAAAATGAAGTGAGCAATGCAAAGGACATAATTTCTTCTTCGTCTTCTTCTTCTTCTTCTTCTTCTACTTCTTCTTCTTCTTCTTCTTCTTCATCATCATCTCCATCATCTTATTATTATATTATTATTTTTATTGTTTTATTGTTGTTGTTGTTGGTGATATTGTTGTTGTTATTATTATTGTTGTTGTTGTTTTGTTGTTTTATTATTAGTAGTACTATTATTATTGTTACTGTTGTTTTATTATGTCATTGTTGCTGCTGTTGCTGCTGCTGCTGCTGCTGCTGCTGCTGCTGCTGTTGTTGTTGTTGTTGTTTTATTACTATTGTTATTATTACTGTTGTTTTAGTATATTATCATTGTTATTATCCTTCTTTTTATTCTTATTTTGCTGCTGGTGACCGATTGTTTGATAAAACACATAACAAGTTTCTCCTAGCTTGGACATGTAATAACAGAAGTTGGCAGAAGTGAAACAGAAATAAAAAAGAGAATAGGAATGGCCAAATATGCTTTCAAAAACATGAAATCAACATTAATATCTAGAGAGATTAACAATGCATTAAAAATGAGAATTGACAAATGTTATGAATATTCAATACTACCATTTCAATACTACCATATGGCGCGGAAGCCTGGATATTGTACAAGCAATTAGGAAGTCAAATAGAGGCCCTGGAGATGTGGATATACAGAAGAATATGCTGTACAATGTATTTCATGAAAACAAAAACAATCAAATACAGAGGTTCTAGACAAACTGGGAATGAAAAGAGAGTTGATGAAAGAAATAAAAAAGGCAAGTGAAATATTTTGGCCATGTTAAAAGAGATAACACTATCATAAAAACCATACTGGAGGCTAAGGTTGAAGGCAAGCAAGCAAGAGGTAGACAACGATACAAGTGGGAAGATAAAATCAAGAGATGGATGAACATCAATCTGACAGAATGTACAGTCAGGGCAAGAGACAGACAGCGTTGGAGATCCAATGCAGCCAACCTTCATTGTGGAGACAGTACCTGATTGATTGATTGAGAGTGCAACAATGATAATCCATTTTAATAATTCAGACTAAACTGTTGGTCTGGCAAGAAGGGGTTATGAGAGGAAAAATATGACATTTCTACAATGAAGTGTTACTGGAACAATCAGAGAGAAAGAATATGACATATCTACAATGAAGTGCTACTGGAACAATCTGACAGGAATAATATGACATATCTACAATGAAGTGCTGCTGGAACAATCAGAATCTACAACTGATGAGAGGAAAAATATGACATATCTACAATGAAGGCTACTGGAACAATCTGCAAGGAAGAATATGATATATCTACAATGAAGTGCTACTGGAACAATCTGAGAGGAAGAATTTGACATATCAACAATGAAGTGCTACTGGAACAATCAGAATCTACACCTGAGAGGAATAATATGACATATCTACAATGAAGTGAAACTAGAACAATCAGAATCAACACCTGATGAGAGGAAGAATATGACATATCTACAATCAAGTGCTACTGGAACAATCAGAATCTACACCTGATGAGAGGAAGAATATGACATATCTACAATCAAGTGCTACTGGAACAATCTGAGAGGAAGAATAAGACATATCTACAATCAAGTGCTACTGGAACAATCTGACAGGAAGAATATGACATATCTACAATCAAGTGCTACTGGAACAATCAGAATCTACACCTGAGAGGAATAATATGACATATCTACAATGAAGTGAAACTAGAACAATCAGAATCAACACCTGATGAGAGGAAGAATATGACATATCTACAATAAAGTGCTACTGGAACAATCAGAATCTACACCTGATGAGAGGAAGAATATGACATATCTACAATCAAGTGCTACTGGAACAATCTGAGAGGAAGAATATGACATATCTACAATCAAGTGCTACTGGAACAATCTGACAGGAAGAATATGACTTATCTACAATCAAGTGCTACTGGAACAATCAGAATCTACACCTGATGAGAGGAAGAATATGACATATCTACAATTAAGTGCTACTGGAACAATCTGACAGGAAGAATATGACATATCTACAATGAAGTGCTACTGGAACAATCTGACAGGAATAATATGACATATCTACAATCAAGTGCTACTGGAACAATCTGACAGGAAGAATATGACATATCTACAATCAAGTGCTACTGGAACAATCTGACAGGAAGAATATGACATATCTACAATCAAGTGCTACTGGAACAATCTGACAGGAAGAATATGACATATCTACAATCAAGTGCTACTGGAACAATCAGAATCTACACCTGATGAGAGGAAGAATATGACATATCTACAATCAAGTGCTACTGGAACAATCTGACAGGAAGAATATGACATATCTACAATCAAGTGCTACTGGAACAATCAGAATCTACACCTGATAACATCTGCTGCAGGAGATGGAGCACCTTTGGGTTTGCACTATATGCTAGGATACTGATTCTGAAATCAATGAATCAACAACTCAATTCACTGTTGCAATATGCTGGTAGGCTCTATGTCCTAACCAGTAAACAAGCACAAGCTTTTAATCACACATTTGCTCTATTTCTCAACTAGAAGCCACCTATTTTACCTGAATTCAGTAGCCTTGGCATCCCTGATAGCCTTCCTCCAAACATCATACAGATCAGGATCAAATTTCTTCACTTCTCCAACTTTGCCTTGAAAGTGGACATGGCCATTGGCCATTACAATAACCTGAATGAAGAAAACAAGAGAGGCTAAACACGACTGACAGGTACTGTCTTGTTGGTTTCATCATAACTTGAGTGAGGAGTGGCTGGCCAAGTGGCTAGAATTCCTGGTTCTCCTTTGGAAGACCCGGGTTCAAAACCTCGGTGAGGTATGGATTTGTTTCTGTTGGGGGGGAAAAAAGACCCTACCTGCACAGTTTGCTGCGACTGCACTAGCCAGGATGCTTTAATTCCTCAGACTCACCTCCCCTGTCCTACACCGCAAGGTAATATAGACAGTAGATGACAGGTTTTTTGTTTGTTTTGATAAAAACTTGAGTGGGATCCATGTTGGTGCAGTGGCTAGCTTGTTGGCCCAGTGGACATGTGTTCAAATCCCCATCAAAGTTAGGATTTGTTTTAACTGACCTGGATTCCCAGGTCCACCGAGAATACAATGGGTACCAGTGGTGGTCAACTTGGCTGAATGGATAAGCGAGCTCGCTCTTAAACTTTCAGTGTGTGCTAATACTGAGGTAGCAGGTTCAAACCCTACACTGGTCAGCTGGACTCATATGATGACTTCTCGACCTTGACTTGGGGACGTAAATTACAAGTACCTCAGTGGTCGGAGTGGATTCGCCTGACGGTGAGGGACACTGATAACGGGGAAAGCTAATCCACACGCAAACATCAGTCCAGTGCACTATCCAGTAGTGACAACTACTACAGGTAGCAGCATATGTATGGGTGGACTAGGCTTCAGTTCAAAATCAGCGAACACACACACACAAAATGGTACCAGAAAATGTTCTTGGAAGTAAAGGTGAATGGTGTGATACTGGCCACATCACCCATCAAGTGCTTATTAGTCACTTCCACACAGTCTGCCTAAGGAAGCTATTGAAGATTAAATGGCAAGACGAGATCACAGACATTGAAGTTCTAGAAAGAGCATCCATGTCCAGTATTCACACTCTACTGATGAAGAATCAGATTCGCTGGGCTGGTCACTTGACTCGCATGCCAGATCAAAGACTCCCTAAATGAATTTTTTACGGCGGGTTGCGTTGTGGTAAACGCTCCCAAGGTGGCCAGAGGAAACGCTTTAAAGACACAGAAAATCTCACAGAAAGCTTTTGGAATTCATCATGACACCTGGGAGACTGCTGCCAAAGACGGAAATTCGTGGTGTACATCATTACACAAGGGTGCAGTCACTTGTGAAGCAAACAGGACTGCAAGAGCTCTGAAGAAAAGGCTGGACAGAAAAACCACGGCAGGAGATCCTCCTCCTCCTGGAACGTCAAGCATTCTTTGCCCACATTGTCAAAGAACATTTCGAGCCAAAATAGGCCTTACCAGCCATCTTAGAACTCACGGCTCCATACTTTCAACCCCACTGGATGAAGTGAATGGTCATCATCATTCTTGATTGACAAACAACAACAACATTGGTTTATAAATACATGGGGCTGGCACCATATGGCCAATATGTTTCAAGATGTCAAAAAGGGTAACTTTACCATTTTATTACTACACTTGAGCTGCACTTTCCACTTGATTCCATTTAACCACCTCAGCCACCTAGCCAGGATTTTTTTTCACGTGGACTTCTAGTAACAAAATTTCCCCTGGTCTCTGGGTAGTGATATCGGATGCCTGTGTGTATTGTTGTGCACGTAAAAAATCCCTTGGCAGTTGGAAATCGAAAAAGAGTAGACTAACGGCGCTGCCCAGGCAAAATTTTGAGTTAAAAATCTACCCAAAGTGTTTTAGGATCCTCGCCGGTGCTACGGAGTTCATGCAATGAGCTGCAATTCTCCGGACTCAGGCTTGAGTTAGGAGTAGAACGGAGCACTTATGGGTTTCACCCTTGTGCCGTGATGTTGATCCGTCAACTAAACTAAACTAAACCTCAGCCTTGTCATAATCTGGCTTGCCACCCAAACAGCAGCTGCAGCCAGTCTATCAGCCTGTTTGTGACCTTGCATACCTGCATGCTCTAGACAAAGTCATGGTGATGCTAATGCAGTAAAGATCATTTCACAAAAATAATGGTGCCATTGTTTTAAATCGGCGTGTCATTTTTCCGACCTGTAAATACTGTGACGGCCAGTTTTTTTGCATTTCACAGTGCTTCTTGTTGTTCAGACTAACTCGTTTCACCAACATATTCGCACCAGGCTGATGATTTCTGGAGTGGAGTTATCTCTAGCCATCTTCGACTGGTCTACAAGACAAGCTTACTGGGGGACAGGGTGGCTGACACTGAGGTTAGCTGATTGATTCTGTTTCCTCACTGACCTTGTATCAAGCTGAATTTTTAAGTTAAGTTCACATAGTCCTTGTCTTGAATACGCTCCTTGTTACAAATTTGTTTTTAATTTATTTTTCAATGGTATTACAAGAATTATCTATTTTCGCACTTACACAAAATCATCATCCAGTGAAGTATAGGTTAAACATTTACAACATAGGACGGCCAAGAAATCACTAAACAAGGCAGAAATGGCGGTGATCATAGTAAAGAGAGAATGTTTATACAACACAAAGTAAATACTATTGCCATTAAGACACAGTTGTACCTACCTGATGAGCATGGGTGAGATACTGCACGTGGTGAGTGACCAGAATGACTGTGCGGTTGCGCTTGACCATTTTTCTGAGTATTGCCTCCTCCATGACATGCTTGCCCACATGGCTGTCCAAGGCTGAGAAAGGGTCGTCCTGCAATGATACAAGGTAAAGATAACCCTAGAAGATGCAGCAGTGGAATGGGTAGCAGGCTCTCCTACCAGTCCGCTAGCTGTGTGTTTGGGAGTCTCCACGGCGAAGTGGTCAAGCCATCTGCTTTGTGCTCCAAAGGTTGTGGGTTCAATTCCGGGCTACATCTTTCGGTTCGCGATTGCATTTTTCTAGGAGACTCCTGAGGGTCATCGCTGGAGCTACGGAGTTTGTGTTTTGTGCAATGCTCTCGGCAAGCCACCCTGTGGAAAGAGACCGAGCCATATGGGATAAAACCCAGAGCAATGAAGTTGATCCTCTCAATTTTTAAAACTTTTATTTAGCCATGTGTTTTAGTCACCTTTGCAGTACTGGAATGTGCCAGTGACCTAGGCTCCCAGTCAGCCCAGTCTAAAATGGGTACAGGACATCTCCTGCGGAGTTAAGGCGGCTGGTGTTGAACTGACTACATCAACCGGCAAGTGCCGATCATTCCAACAACATGAGGCTATCACCATATACCTAATATTCCTCATGGCATTAAAATGAGGTCCTTCACGTGAGACAAATATCCCTGCAATTAGTCATTAGTCATGGTTCCAACTTCATGGCAATGGGCCGTCCCCATTATGCCCCGTTCCTGTGCCAGTGAATATCACATACAATGCTCCTCACTGCCCCATGTGAAAAGTGTAACAGACAGGAGTCTCGACAAACCAACAGGCCGCACAATTACACTGTGCACAATGCCGCTGCCAGAATGCCAATAAGGCATTCCAGTCAGTTCAGTGACAGGCCAGTCGCCATCATTCAGTTCATGCTACAAACAACTGCGGACAGATGTAAAAACATTCCACACAAAATTCACAGCTCACAGTGTCACGTCACGCACTCATCTCAGTAGCAGGGCAACGGAACCATGCACTACCAGTCCAACACCAAACTCACCAAACCCGACATCCCACATTGTGCCAACTGTTTTGGGCAGAGGAGTGCAACTGGGAGGGTACAAGCTTCACCCTAGTGCAAGGAAATGCAGCCTAAAGACTAAAGTCATGGCAGAGCAGACCAGGCCCAAAGCCTTGTCTGGCAACTGGTCTAGGATGGAAGCTCCGATAGGCGGACAGTTAGAGTATTGTTTTGCTGATCTGGCAGCTTCTGCAGCTTGTCTTGTTCCAGACGTATTAGTGTTACCTTTCCCCTGGAGTGAACTAAGCAGGCCAAGAGAGGGATCATGCTGCATGGGCAACACATGATCTCTAAATTCAGCCCAGGTTTTGTGTTATGGAGAGGTATAACTCTATTTTACAAACTATCGTTTCCCAACATGGCCCCCCATGCCACTCACAGTCATATATAGGGATGTGTCTTGTCACCAGATCTCTTCTTCCTATATAGCGAAGTAATAATGAGAGAGATAAAAGAGAAGCCAGGAATACTAGTCGGAGGTTATAATATAATCAATATACGCTATGCAGATGACACAGTATTGGTGACGGATAATGCAACAGATCTACAACAACTGTTGGATATTGTAGTAACAAGGAGTGCAAAGAAAGAACTCTCCTTGAATATCAAGAAAACAGAAACAATAGTGATATCAAAGAAAAAGGTGACACCAAAATGTGAAATAGAAATAGAAGGGAAAACTCTTTAACCAAGAGGATAGTTTTAAATACCTAGGGGCATTTATAACATTAGATGGAAGATGTACAACAGAGATTAACAGCAGAATAGGGCAAGCAAAGGCAAAGTCACTATCACTGAATGTAAGAGAGTGCTGAAGTGCTATATGGAACCTGTTGTGCTGTATGGAAATGAATCTTGGAATGTAAATGAACAAATTAGGAAGACCTTGGAAGCAACAGAGATGTGGTTTTTTATGACGAGTGTTGCGAATTCCTTAGACTGCCAAAGTAACTAACAATGACTGCCTAAAAGAGGCTAATGATGAAACTAGAACATTATATACAACAATTAGAAAGAGACAAACAACTTTCTTCGGTCATCTGATGAGAAGAGAGGCCTTGGAGATTATCGTGAAAACTCGAAAGATCGAGGGGAAGAGAGGGAGAGGCAAACCAAGAGAAATGATGCTGGATGGATTGAGATGGTGGCATGGAGGAATATCAGCAGCCGGCATGACACTTGATGATGATGATGATAATATATATATATATATATATATATATATATATATATATATATATATATATACATATATATATATATATATATATATATATATATATATATATATATATATATATATATATATATATATATATATATATATAATGATGCACACACTGATTCATACTGTCACATACACACTTCCACACATACACAAGCACTTATTTACGCACATTCCCCCACACACACATTTATCCACTTCCACGTACACACACGCACACACTGATCTAAACTTTCACACTGATGATGCACATAATTACCAATAATTCCTTACACATATTTTACTTATCTATTTTAGCACACACGCACTAATCCATTTCTACATACACTTTAACACACACATATTTGCCAATACTTCCTCACACATAAACAGACACACACGCTCCCATAGACACAGTGACAGATAAAAGTACTCACCATCAAGATGGTGTCACCCTCAGAATACAGCGCCCTGGCTATGCTAATCCTCTGTTTCTGGCCACCACTCAAATTTACTCCCTACAAACAAATGATAAACAACATTCAACGTGCAACAACCAACATTTAAACACAAACAGAAACATTATGCCTGCATATAATTTCTTGCAATAGCAGCACTACATTTCATTAAAGAACAGCAAGTGAAATGGTTTGGCCACACAACTAGGCTACCGGCATACTACAACAAGCAATGATGTACAGATCAAATGGAACCAGTAGAAGAGGCTGACCGTGTAAATGATGAACATATAGAATAGTAGTACCTGGCATATTCTCCTGACCTGACACCATCTAATGTTTTCTTGTTCTATAAATAATGTATGACAGAAATAAGAAGGGAAGAATATTAAAGGGGCCGCTTGCCCAATTCTTAACCCTTTAAAAATCAAGTTAGCTCCTTCGTTTTGCTTGCTTGCTTGCTTGCTTGCTTGCTTGCTTGCTTGTGTTCGCTGGCTGTGAACTCCAGCGTGAAGTCCTGTATGTCGGATGAAGGCATCCTGGTGTCCAACATCAGTGTGATGTCATACAGGACCTGAGGTTTGCGTGAGTATCCGTTGTCCCATGTCTGGCTTATTGGTGTGCAGACTGGTGGTTCCTCGTCGTACAGGCAGACACTCTCCGACTTCGGAGGAATCAACGATCCTACTGACTTTAGCCAGGACCCCGAAGGGACCTGTTGCCCAGGACGCTCGACGAGGACGCGTCAATAGGTCTTGGCCAGTATATAACCCGGCCCTGGTGCCTTGGAAACACCTCTGCGTCCCAGCTCCTTCGTTTTGATTCCTGCTCTCAAAAGGGCAGCAGTTCAAGGATGCTGAAGACATTATCAACAATGTGACAATGAGAGAGATTCCAAATAATGAGTGCCAGGAATATTCACCAGCTGTACCAAAAACATGTAGTTGCACATCTTTTACAGGATGTTGCAGTCAACATCAGCATTTCTAAGAAAGGCTGTTTGTGATTTCTTGGCAAGTTTACATTCAGTGGTTTGCCATTGCTTTCTGAACAATCAGCACTCATACCATTGTATGAAAACCAGCGCAAGACAGTCTGCTTCCAAATCGCCCGCAGCTGAGTTTTTACCGCAGTATGTGGGACTGCAATTTGCAACCACTACACCACAGAGCCGACCCGGCTGTACAAACCTGACCTAAATTGTCTAGCTGCTAAAGGCAACCATTTTGAAGGAACAGTTGTGTTGATGACTTTACTGTTACTGATGTTTACACAGGGAGTCTTCGTGGTGAAGTGGTCAAGCCGTTTGACTTAGGCTCCGAAGGTTGTGGGTTCGATTCCGAGCCGCGTCCTTCGGTTCACGAGTTAAATTTTTCGAAGACTCCTGTGGGTCATAGCTAGAGCTACGGAGTTTGTGCTTTGTGCGACGCTTTCCACGCTGCGGAAAGAGACCGAACCATATGGGATAAAAACCCGGTGCAATGAAGTCGACCCTGTCTACTTTTAAGCGACTTTTTTTTTTTTTTATGTTTACACAAAAACCAAAACCTGGAACCTTTTCGCTGGACATATATACTTGCCTTTTCTCCAATTTCAGTGTTGTCAGCTGCAGGTAGCTGTTCAATATCTGGGAGTAGGGCACATGCAGATATCACTTTCTTGTATCTGAAGTGGAAAATAAAGAATCATTATACATCTGTCATGTGTTTAGCTTGTACAACAATATGACTTAGAAGCAGTAGTGAGTTGAGTCAAGAATCAACACCACAGCACTCAGGACATTCCCATATGTGTTCTGTCCTCATCTGCAACAGTAATGACATATTTGACATGAAGAAGTCTGCTATTTTGACTATCATTTTAAAACACACTATTATTGGCAGCTTCGGGCAGAGGAGCGCAATTGGGAGGGCACAAGCCTTATCCTGGTGCAAGAAAATGTAACCTAAAGACTAAATCTCATAGCAGGGCAGACCAGGACCTAAGACTTAGTTGGCAACTGGTCTAGGATCAAAGCTTCGACAGGCGGACAGTTAAAACAATTCTTTGCTGATCCGACAGCTTCTGCAGCTTGTCTTGTTCCAGATGTATTGGTGTTACCTTTCCTGTGGAGTAAACTAGGCAGGCCGAGAGAGGGATCATGCCTCATGGGTAACACATGGTCTCTACAATTCAGTCCAGGCTTTGTGCTATGGAGGGGTTATTATGCCTTTTTTAAGCACAATAACTATCATCTGTCAAGAGGGCAAAGTACCAGTACATTGTTGGTAGCCAAGGTTCTCTCTAAACTGGCTAGTGTGTTCTAGTACACATATTTTGAGTCCATAGTGCACATATTTTTTTTAATAAAAGTTATGAAACATTCAAACATAGACTGACTTACTGGCAGTGGAAATAACAGTGGAAATGAGGTTTCTGAGGCATGTGCAAAAAGTACCACGAAAGGACAGAAAAACCAATTAGACTGTGCTTCAAGGAACAAATGAAAGCATAAACTGGTTACAAAAATTATATACAGGCTGTCAGTATTTGTGGGCACATTATGAAAAAAAAAAATCTTGAAAACTTAGTGGCAACTGGCAAACTTGATGGGAAAAGAGGAAGGGGAAGACACGGAGATATATCCTGGTTGGCTTGGCTGCATGGACCAGCTAGGACCAGAACACAGACCTGATCACAGACTGGAGATTGTGTTAGATGGTGAACAGTGACAGCTTACACCTATTGGCAAGGCACATGATGGTGATGAAAAGGCTTGAAAGGCTTCTGGCCTTGAAAGGTCAGCCGGCTCTGTGGCGAAGGGGTTACAGATGCAGTTCAAAGCATAGCTGAGGGCAATTTTATAGCAGACCGCTTTGCGTTGGTTTTTTTATAAACATCAAAAACATTATAGGGTTGACTGCGCCATCCTGTAAAGGATATGAAACTAACTAATTGAAAGGTCAAGGTTGGTTCTGTACACAAAGAGTGGATTGAATAGCTGCGGAAGTCTGCTGTTCGTAGCCACATTCATCTTCATTCCAGGACATGCGGGAGTTGAGGGACATAACCAAGCTCATAAACTTGCTGGCTCTGCATCCCATGCAGAGGCAACAAAATGGATCGTGCCAATATTTTTATTGCCCTGAGAGAGATGTCAAGAAATGACGACTTTGACGCCAATGAAATCATATTGTTATCTAAATGAGAGCCTTGGGAGTAAAAACTGTTACGGCCAGACACCAGAGGCACATCAGGAAAATTAGGTGGGCCTAATCAACCAACACAGAACTGGCACTATTAGCCGTCAGACACTGATGCAAATGTTGGGGTGGGGGGAGGGGGGATCTGAGCACCTAAGGACATGTCTGGAGTGCAAGGATGATACCCTAACAGATAACTAACTAACTTGCCTTGAAAGCTGACGATAAGCATAATTTTTGCCATGTGGTCATTGGTTCATTTTGTCCTGTAAGAAATGGTTATAGAAATTTTTGCTGTTTCATATGTTGGCATAAATCATTTTGTTGTAGAAATCCACCCAGCTTTGCAAATTGATCTGCTTCCTCGCTGTCAGATATGTTGCAGCGGGCTGCTATCCACGGAAATGTGCAATTGCCGAAACTATTTTCAAATTTCTAATGCAGAGAATTAAATCCTTGAACCCTCTGGCTCTAGTTAGCATGGTTATTATCGAGAGAAAATCAGTAACATCAACAAACACTATTTGTCTCTTAGAATGTGTTTTAGTCTGAATAAATGTTTCTGCTGCTCGTTTCAAAGCTTCAACTTCAGTGTTGAAGTTAGAAAAACAAACAAAGTCCTGTAGCAGGAATCTGTCAGTATGTGAAATGGGAGGACCATCACAGCTATCAGGCCTGAGTGAAAGTGAATGTAGGCATAGGTAGCCAGTCGTTCCCTTGTGTAGCGAACACCAAGTGCAGATGCTGAGTGGTCTCGAGGTATGGTGTCCACTTGAGTGCTGGAGGTCCCAGGTTCAAGCCCCGGTGAGGGCCGGGATTTTTTCACATGGACTTCTAGTAACAAAATTGCCCCTGGTCTCTGGGTAGTGAGAACGGATGCCTGTGTGTATTGTTGCGCACGTAAAACATCCTGTGGCAGTTGGAAATCGAAAAATAGTAGCCTAACAGCGCCGCCCAGGCAAAATTTTGAGTTAAAAATCTACCCAAAGTATTTCAGGATCCTTGCCGGTGCTACAGAGTTCGTGCACTGAGCTGAGTTTCTCCTGACTCAGGTTTGAGTTAGGAGTAGAACAGAGCACTTATGGGTTACACCTGTGTGCCGTGATGTTGATCCGTCGACTAAACTAAACTAAAACACCAAGTGCAGGCATGAAACCCTTGTCTGATGACTATCAGTGTCACTTCCTGGCCACTATTACAAATCTATTACAAATTACACTATTACAAATCAACACTCATGTGGTGTCTAGGGATGTAACTCACACACAATCTCTAGCTGTTCCTCACGTTGAGCACTTACTTTCGCCACACAAATGGTTTTCCAAAGAGAATGTTGTCCTTAAGCGATGCATTGAGAAGCCATGGTCTCTGAGATACATATGCAACATTGAGATTCCTGTAGACGACACAAAACCATGGAGATAAATAAAAGTAATACTGCTTATAGTCAGTCAGTCAGTCAAGTCAAGTCAAGTCAAGGGGCTCTTTTCATAGCAAGAGGTGTCAGGGTATATGGTGCTGATGCCATAGTTTTAGACCAACTACACTCACTGGGTCATGTGGTCAATATCAAACCAGCCACTTGTACTTCCTAGAACATGTCCTGGCACTTATTTTAGTCTGGATTCACCTGGGAGCTCAGATCAATTAAAAATGCCCCACCTCGAGGAGGGTTTGAACCGAGTTGGCAGTAAAAAAAAAAGTCTGTCAGTTGCATATCCTTAACAGGATGTAGTAGTCAACTCCTGGATATTTTTGCTGTTTGTGATTCCTGGGTAAGTTTACGTTCAGTAGTTTGCCAGTGCTTTATAACGACCAGCACTTATACGTAGTTTGCCTTTGCTTTATAATGACCAGCACTTATACCATTGTATAGAAACCAACACAAGGCGGACCTGCTTCCCTATCGCCTCCAGCTGTGTTTCGACCGTGGTATGCAGGATTACGAATTACATCCGTATCCCCTTCACCACAGATTCAGGCATGCTAGCCAATGCGACAGTGCAGTTCCAAAAAGTGTTTATAATAATTATTTACATACTATTTTATGCTGACATTATCATAAGTACTCTGCATTGCTGTAAAACAATGAGAGTATGGCATGAGGCAATGTGTGCTGCAGATTTACTACAGCCAAACTTCAATGTGTCTATGGAAAGAGGCACACTGTCACAGATCGCATGCAGCCAACCTTCAATGTATCTAAAGGATGTGACACAATGCCAGAGATCTAAAGAAGCCAATATTCAATGCATCTAAATGAAGAGACACAATGCCAAAGATCTAATAAAGCCAACCTTCAATGCATCTAAAGGAAGGAACATAATGCCAGAAACCAGAGACAGAAAATGGCAATGTCCAATTCAAAATGTATCTAACTCTTGGCAAAAAGGTTAATACAAAATTAAGCAAATCTCCTTACCAAACTAAATAAGAATGTGACCAAAAACGAGGGATAACGTGCACTCAAGGTCTTTCTTTGCATTAAGACAATGTGCTTTCTCACAAAGCATGGCTTGTGTAGCTTGTAGTCAAGGACTTTTAATACTGAGATTTATCCACACCCACCCTATTCTCTGGGATTGGTTCCCTCAGATTTTTTTTTTTTTTTATTTTGACGCTCGCTCGCTTTGAACTCAAGTGGAGTCCATACAAACTACTTCCAGTAGTGCTGGACTGAATTTTACGTGTGGATTAGCTTTACCTATCAACAGTGTCCCTCGTCATCAGACGAACCCACTCCGACTTCAGAGGTACTTGTAATTTATATCCCCAGGTCAAGGGCAATAGGTCAAAATTTTAATCCAACTGTTCAGTGTAGGGGTTGAACCCCTGACCTCGGCATCAGCACACCGGACATTTAAGAACACATGTTCTTATCCATTAGGCCATGCTGACCTAATGGTTCCCTCACATGTTTTTTTCTTGTCCTAAATCTTAGAGAACAGCCCAAAGGAAATTATTATGACAGCGATGAAGAAGTCATACAGGCATGAGATAACTGGTCTAGCTAGACAAACAAGGTGTTCTATTCCCAAAGTCTTTTCAAGATCAATCAACGTCTCCATGAAAGTGGTTAAGCCGCATGCCTTGCACTTTGAAGTTGTGGGTTCGTGAATCTATACTCCATCATTCAGTTCATGAGTGCAGTTTTCTCGGAGACTACTAGGGGTCATTGCTGGAGCTATGAAGTGTGTGCATTGTGTGATGCCTGTGGCAGGATGCCCTGCGAAACAAAACAAATTCACAAATACATACAGACGGATCAAACATACCTTGCTTTGAACATGTTTCCTGAGACTTGAATCATTTCCCCCAAGAACGCAGACAGTAAAGATGACTTGCCAGACCCGACCTGTCCCACAACTACTGTCAACTTTCCTGGAAATGGCATAAATGTACAGACATCATAAACTGGTACTCGTACACCAAAACAAAGAAGAATAAGTATAATGAAAACCCAATTATACATGGACATTCTCTCTCTCTCTCTCTCTTTCTCTCTCTCTCTGTGCATGTGCGTGTGTAATTATATGCATGTCTGTGTGTGTGTAGAGACCAGCATTAACATACTGTACATTTGTAATGCAACTGATTTTGTAAACAAATGGTACAAATATCACAGCCTGCATTTAATGGACACAATACAAACATTTCAGGACAATCAAAGAAGGAAGGCAGGAAGGAATCAGAAGAGCTACCTACCTGTTGGTATTTTCACTGATATATCTTTGAGTGTTATTTCCTCTTTGTTCAAGTGCCAGGTGAAATTTCCACCTTGTACTTCTATGGCGTAGTGTTGATCCAACAAACCGTCTTCTAAGGCAGCATCTTCCTCCTCCTCCATCGACCTCTGGCTGTGATGACGACGTCGCTTGTAATCACCTACACAAGTAAGGACATGCAGGGCCTATCAATCATAATATAAATAACAATAAAGTCAATAAAAGTAAAGTACCCTTTTCTTTTTCTTCTTTTAGTCCATGCCGTATGGTGATGGTGATCATGTCTGTCCACATCCTTCTGTCTCGTGTGCTGCCAATCTTCTTCTAGTCCATGCCGTATGGTGATGGTGATCATGTCTGTCCACATCCTTCTGTCTCGTGTGCTGCCAATCTTCTTCTAGTCCATGTTGTGTGGTGATGGTGATCATGTCTGTCCACATCCTTCTGTCTCGTGTGCTGACAATCTTCTTCTAGTCCATGTCGTGTGGTGATGGTGATCATGTCTGTCCACAGCCTTCTGTCTCATGTGCTGCCAATCTTCTTCTAGTCCATGTCGTGTGGTGATGGTGATCATGTCTGTCCACAGCAGTCTGTCTCATGTGCTGCCAATCTTCTTCTAGTCCATGTCGTGTGGTGATGGTGATCATGTCTGTCCACAGCAGTCTGTCTCGTGTGCTGCCAATCTTCTTCTAGTCCATGTCGTGTGGTGATGGTGATAATGTCTGTCCACAGCCTCCTGTCTCGTGTGCTGCCAATCTTCTTCTAGTCCATGTCGTGTGGTGATGGTGATCATGTCTGTTCACAGCCATCCGTTTTGTGTGCTGTCAATTGTTTCCAATAATCTTGTTCTTCCACGCCATGATGTCAAACTGTCCAGCATCTTCTCTCTTGGTCTCTCCCTGCCTTTCTTCCCCTCAAATTTTCCAGTTGTGACGGCTTTCCCTTTCTCATGACATGCCCAAAGAATGCTGACTGTCTTCTTCTGATGTGAGTAACCAGTTCTCTCTGTGAGCTGACTTCTTTTGTGATATCTTCATCACACTGGGAGTCTCTGTGGCAAGGTGGTCAAGCTGTGTACCTCGCATTCGGAAGGTTGTGGGTTTGATTCCGGGCTACGTCTTTCAGTTCACGAATGCATTTTTCATGGAGACTCGTAGGGGTCATCGCTGGAGCTACGGAGTTCGTTCTGTGCGATGCTTTCGGCAGGACACCCTATGGAAAGAGACCATATGGGATAAAACCCAATGCAATTAAGTCGATCCTCTCGACTTTTAAGACTTTTTTTATATATCTTCATTGCTTTTTCTATCTGTCCACGGTGTTCTCATCATCCTTCTATAAAACCACATCTCCGTAGCCTCCACATAATTCTTCACTTGTCTGCTAACTGTCCATGATTCGCCTCCATGCATTAGGATTGGCTTAATGCAGATGTTCAGAACACCTTTCCTCAACTCAACTGACAGAGACAAATTGCAAAGAATATTCTTCATCGTGGGAAATGCTGCCTTTCCTTGGGCTATTCAGCATTGAACCCTTTACAGGGCAGACGTTTGTCTGTTTTGTAGCCCTGAACGGGCAAGAAGAATTTTCAGGTTCGGAAAAATGTTGGGTTACGTTAGTAAAAACATCATGTATAAGTTGTTAGTCAACAGATTGTAGTCAAATAAACAGCAAAATAACGGGAAAAGCATGCAGAATATTTTACTTACATGAAGGTTGCAGCTAATCCATACATGAACACAAATATTTACAAAATGTGACACATTGTTGGTGATTGTCAGTCATCTATACGGCAATTTACAAACACATTTTCAGAATTAGAATCACTTTCTTCAAAGTCTTCAAAGTGTCTATGTACACTGCCCATGCTGGTATCACTGATATCTAGCTGCAATTCAGTCATCTTCGTGCACTTAAATGTCACTTAAATTGAACCCAGTGAAATCTCCGCTATCACTTGAAGAATCATCGAAATCCATTTTGAAATACAACGCGTAAAACCTCCCGAAACTATTTTTAAAATCCGTTCAAATTCAAAATATGCACTCGCAAATGTGGGACTCGTTGTCAAGCTATTGGCGAAAACGAAAGTAGACGATCGGAAGCCTTGGAAAGCCGCAAGATTGCGTTTTTACAATACATAATTGTAACGGCCAGTTTCAGATGGTCTGCCCGTACCAGGGTTCGGACGGAAATGGACGATTTGCCCGATAAAGGGTTAACTTCCTTAAACCATCTTTCCATCTGCTGCTTTTAAAGTACCCAAATAATTAAATACATTGACTTGTTTCAGACTAGTTCTACGTACTTTGATATAAGACATGGGTATACAATTTTTCTTTGTGATAACCTTACTTTTGTTTTTTTTTATTCAGACTAAGTCCTTTGTTTAGCTTTCTGTTGCAATTATATCTATCATTTCTTGTAATTGCATTTAATTTTCAGTGACCAAAACCATGTCATCAACGTAATATATGTTGTTTACATTCTGCTCACCAGCCGATATTCCTAACACATCTTTAATGGATCTCATTAATATTTTGCTGTACAAATTGAACAGATTGATTGATTGATTGATTTAGGAACCGACATCACACCATTCGGGGCATTCCCATAAGCGCTCCGTCCCCATCCTCAGAAGCCAGTGAAGAGTTCCAACCGCAATAGTACCAGTAGCAATCTGATTATATGTGCGTCTCGCCTTTCCTCTAAGCGTCGAGCATCAGCCAGATCCCCTCGTCACTCCACACTGTCGCATTCTTGCCAGACGATGGTGATCCATTTGCTCCTCTGAGGTGTACACGTGCTCCCACAAGGCCGCAACCACATCTGTTTTGTCATACATCAATACTCCACCAAGTTTTGCAGAGCCAGCCAATCTGTCTGCCTGTTCATTCCCCAACACACCAGCATGCCCCAGAGAAAATATCCAGACGATGCTTGCCACCCGTGTCTTCCGAAGCGAACAAATTGAACAGATGAGGTGATAGCACATAAACCCTGTATAACACGTTTTTTAATGTGTTGAAAAATTCCAAACTGGTTGTAAATTCTTATGGCTGATCTTTGTTGCCAATACATGTTCTTTATTATTCTCAGATCTTTACTAACCAAGTAACTACATGTCATGTCTTATAGCAAATACCTGTGATCTCTAAAAGTAACTACCTGTGATTTTTTCATAGCAAATACCTGTGGTTTCTTAAAGTAACTACCTCTGATGTCTAATAGCAAATACATGTGATTTCTTAAAGTAACTACATATGATGTCTTATAGCAAATACTTGTGATTTCTTAAAGTAACTACCTATGACGTCTTATAGCAAATACTTGTGATTTCTTAAAGTAACTACCTATGATGTCTTATAGCAAATACTTGTGATTTCTTAAACTACCTTTGATGACTTATAGCAAATGCATGTGATTTCTTAAAGTAACTATATCTGTCATTTCTTATAGCAAATACCTGTGATCTCTTACAGTAACTACCTGTGATTTCTTATAGCAAATACCTGTGGTTTCTTAAAGTAACTACCTGTCATTTCTTATAGCAAATACCTGTGATCTCTTAAAGTAACTACATGTCATTTCTTATAGCAAATACCTGTGATTTCTTAAAGTAACTACCTTTGTTGTCTTATAGCAAATACTTGTGATTTCTTAAATTAATTGCATGTCATTTCGTATAGCAAATACCTGTGATCTCTTAAAGTAACTACCTGTGATGTCTTATAGCAACTACCTGTGATTTCTGAGACAGCCAAAGCTGGAGCGCTGGACTTCCTGATAAGGGCGGCATTTGGCTTCACATCAAGAAGCTCCGAACTGGTGGCATTCCGACTCAAGCCCATTCGCTTAGGTTCCAGAAAGCCACATCCCGAGCTCCCTCCGCTGGTGCTCATGGTGACCCCAGGATAGCTGCTTCCCTTCACTTCATCGCTGTCGTGCCTGGTATGTGAGTGTCCGTGCTGTGAGACAGGCAGTTTTATGCTAGCATTTGAAGATATGCTGTTGCGGCAGGATCTGTCCTTCTCAATTGGTTGGAGTTCAAATGTCATCGGGAGGGGCTTACCATCGACGGAGATAACAGAGTCCAATTTCTCGACCTGTGCCGGTTAAGAAACATTAAAAGTGAGTAAATCAACAAAAAAGAAGAAGTGAAATTAGCTTTACAAGAACACAATCACAAGTGACAAAACAGATGTGGAGGCTAGAGCCTTTATTTGCACACAAACAACAAACAGACGCTGATCCTCATCATTATGTACCATGCTGATAAGCATGGGCGGTCATGTTTCACCATCTGACACCATCACCAGAGTCGTGATCAGCTCCATGTTCTTGTTTCGACCATGCCATGTGGCCAAGCCATCCAGATATTTACTTCTCTGCCTTCCCCTTGTTCTTTTCCCCTCAATTTAGCCAGTTGTCACCGAGTTCTCTAGTTTATTTATTCTCATAGTGTGTCCAAAAACTGTTGACTGTCTATGTCTAATTTCTCTAATCAGATTACAGTTTTCATTTGCTTCTTGTAGGGCTTTCTTATTAGTTTTTCTATCTGTCCATGGCATTCTTGTTTTCCTCATACACCACATTTCCACTGTCATTTGATGTTTTTCAGTATATTTTGTCATCTAATAGAGACACTGATACAACTACATATAAAAAGAAAGGTAACATAGTTTATGTTTATCCGTCATCAGAGTAGTTAGTTGCATATCATCGCAGTCAACCCCAGAATTTTTTTGGCTGTTGAGTTCTTGGCAAGTTTATATTTAGTAGTTTGCCATTGCTTTCTGAATGACTGGCACTCAAATCACTGTATGAAAACCAATGCCAGGTCTGCTTCCAAATCGCCCACACTTGTGTTTCAAACAAGGAAAGTGTGATTGTGAATTGCATTTAAAACTCCTTTGCCACGGTGCCAGATGTCAGAAAATAAATTAATAAATAACATCAGAGAGTGACATTAGAGTAGACCAAGTGACAAAACACTCAAGGGGCATGCAAATTAAATTAAGAGAATGCACGAGAATACTTTCATTAAAAATAAAGTAATAATTCATTAAAGTGAGAATAGTCAAATGTTACTGTAAACTGTAACTGTAATTATTGCCTATAATATCATGCAGTGTAGGGCAGGGGAGTCTTGAGCCTGAGGAATTAAGGCCACCTGGCTAGTGTACTCGCCGCCAAATGTGCAGGTTAGGATTTTCTTTTTTCCCTCGAAAGTAAAACATTCAACACCTTTCCGAAGATTCAAACCTAGATCTCTTAAATGGGAGCCCAGCATTCTCACCTCTCAGCCATTGCTATATACACAAAACTACTATATGGTGCATAAGTGTGGACAATAAGCAAACTGTTAGACCAAGGAACTGAGATCCAGAAACTGGCCGTATGCACAGAAGAACAGGTCGTGATCAGGGAAACAACAGCACACAAATATAACATCATGCTCGTGGTTAAAGCACTCTGCAGTTTGAAATCTCTCAAAAATGCCTCTCTCTCTCTCTCTCTCTCTCTCTCTCTCTCTCTCTCTCTCTCTCTCTCTCTCTCTCTATCTCTCTCTGTCCATCCATCCATCTGCTTATCTCTCTTTCTCTTTTTTTCTGTCCATCCCTTTGTCAGTCTGTCTTTCTCTTTTTTTCTGTCCATCCATCTGTCTGTCTGTCTATCTCTCTCTCTTTCTGTCAGTCCATCCATCCATCTGTCTGTCTATCTCTCTCTTTCTGTCCATCCACCCATCTCTCTCTCTGTTTCTTTCCAGCCATCCATCTTCTGTCTATCTCCCTGTCTCTACCCTTTTCACCCCAACCTCCCTCCCTCCATCTCTCTCTCTCTCACACAGATACTTATTACATTATTTTGTCTTAGGTTTGTGGTACACAAGTTAAGATTTTTCCCAAACACCTATGATTGTAATTACATTGTAACTGCACAATCGCTTGTGTATTACGAGGGCCCGTAACGAAAGCAAAGAATAATAACACTGTAACATGCCATGCGTGTCACAAGAGTCGACTAAAGACTGTTGTGTTAAGCATCTGGCTCCCTCATACCACAGAAACTTCTGATGCCAAATATGACCAATCATGAAAAGTCTATAAGCGGCCTGGTATGAGTTGGTGGACGACCTAAACTCTATTGGGAGATGACCGGCAGAAGGAAGAGAAACTACAAAATGGCCTGAATTTAAGTTCTCACCTCGTCTGTGGTGAAAGAGTAGTGAACACAATTTGCAATCCCGCATACCACGTTCAAAATCAGCTGCAGGCAATTTGGAAGCAGACTGCCTTATATTGATTTTTAACAATGGTATCAGCGCCAGTTGTTCAGAAAGCAATGGCAAACTATTGAACGTAAACTTGCCTAGTAAACCACAGGCTGTCATAAAATGCTGGGGTTGACTGTGGCATGCTGTAAAGGACATGCAACTAACTTAACCTTAACTCTTAGTGTCCCCACTCACAAGCACCGTTTAACATGCTCATTTTTTAGAAAACATTTCCGGACGTGATTGATCATAGTAATGTGTAGCCCACTTTTTATGAAAGATAGATCTATAAATAAAGTTTTCACCCTATACAATCAGACAGATGACGTCAGCTTGGCTGGATGAATAAGAACACTTGTTCTTAAATATCCAGTGTGCTGATACCAAGGTGACGGACTCAACCCCTACATAGGTCAGTTGGACTAAAATGTTTAATTCTCATCCTTGACTTGAGGACATAAGTTAGAAGTACCTCTGAAGTTGGAGTAGGTTTGCCTGATGACGAGGGACATAGGTAATAGGGAAAGCTAATCCACACACAAAAGACAGTTCATTGCACTAGAAGTAGTGGCACATGTACAGACTATGTTTGAGTTAAAAGCGAGTAAGAGCATAATAAAACACACACACACAGATTACTAAAGTGTCCCGAAGAAACACTGCAGTGGGAATACAAGCCACATATTCTACTTAATCTGGACTTAGGGTCTTAACTACTGGAACTACTCAGGTTGAAGTCTGGTCAGTTTAGGGCAATTTTCGAGCCACTTCAAGTGATGTACAGCATACTGACAGCTACAAGATAGAACAAGTGCATGCAGATGCCAATATTTACACGTGTAACAACTGGGATAGAACAGGCTAAAGACACAACTAAGAATAGCTTAAATTACAGTAACAACTGAGATAGAAATATTGAAAATAATAATTGAGACAGAATGGGATAAAGTCACAACCTACAGATAATTTGCATGAAAACAAAGTTTCCACCTCTACACATCCGCACCTATACATCCATCCACACACACACACACACACCCACATATCTGTATACGTCCATACACACATGTCCTCACACATTCTCATTTATCACATTTCCACTCTCACACACACACGCACACACGCATGCACGCACGCACGCGCACACACACACACACACATCTGTATACATCCATATACACATCTCCTCACACATTCTCATTTATCATATGTCCACTCTCACGCATGCACGCATGCACATACACACACACACACACACGCTCACACACACACACACACACACACACACACACATACACATGAAAATATGCTTTCCAAAACAGTTCACAACTTACAGTATTGTGTGCAGATGGGCCAGATGAGTCCAAACCAACGCTGCAGGATTTGGAGAAGCTGGGCAAGGAGTCTAGAGGCCGGGCAACTTCGCTGGCCAATAGAAATGGCAGAAGTCTTTTGGAGCTAACTTGAGCATTGGCCACGGAAGCAGACAGCAGAGACATGATCTGCATCAGACGGAAAAATTTCATTTAACAACAATGCATTCCCACTGTAAATGTAAACACAAAAGTCATAAAAAATATATTGCACAACTGTCAGGCAAGAAATTGTGCAATATATTGTATATGGCTTCTGGGCTTAAACATCATTTGCTCATCATTCTGTGTCATCACAATTTTTTTATTGCCCTGAGGCAGTTTTCTTTTTTGGGCAACTTATTACAAACATCAGAGACAGGCAGTGATCATTTTTGGCCAGAAGATTCTTGACAGTCTATTTATCGTGGCATGGAAAAGCGTCTGCACACATAATAATACACGCCGTTGGAGATTGCAAGATATGAAGAAGCATGATCGCCCAAGCCAGGCACTTGATGATAATATAGAATCCACACTTTCTCTTACATGTGTTTACCAGAATGCACATGTACTATAATACATGTATGTACCTGAATCCATACATGCTATAATATGTGTCTGTCAGAGTTCACATGTACTCTAATAAATGCATGCCAAAATTCACACATACTATATGTTCATATCTGAATCCACACATACTATATGTTTATACCAAAATCCACATATACTATAATATGTATATACCAGAATCCACACATAATATTTGTGTACCAGAATCTACATGAGCTATATATACTATATGTATACCAAAATCCATACATACTATGTTAGTTAGTTAGTTAGTCGACAGATCATCCTCATTGCACATCGAAACATTAAGTCCATAAGTGCTCGGATCCCCTCAGTAAATTCCACAGCATGTAGTGGTTAATGACACCAATTCTGTGTTGGTTTATTAATCTTATTTGGCTTCCAACCTAGTGTTCTTGTTTGGCCACCCCTCTTTTAATTTGCTGTTTTCGTACCCTGACCATGGTTGTAGATTCATAGTCACTGCTTGGTTCTCGTAAACGACTTACTTCTCGTCGACACATACTATAAGTATACCAACATCCACACATACTATAAATATTCTGAAGTGGAGAGGTTTCCTAATTGTGAAATACTGCCATGGCTGCCGCCCTATGGCCTACACTTTACAAATGGGACAGAAGGAGTTAAGAATGCACTCACCTGTAAAGGACCCTGCAGCAGATTAAACAGTGCAAGTACAGCCATTGTAGCTCCAGCCCGCAGTGGTTTGTCCTCAAACATCGGGTACAGAGAAAACGTCTACAAAGAAAATAGATTGTAGATTTCATGTAAATGTTTGTTAGTTGTCTGTCCTTCACAGGACATTATAATAAAACCAGCATTTACTGGCTGTGAGTGGTTTGTCCTCAAACACTGGGTGCAGTGCAAACATCTACAAAGAAAGTAGATCGTAGATTTCATGTAAATGTTTGTTAGTTCCATGTCCTTTACACAACATTGCAATCAACCTCAGCATTCATAGGCTGTTTGTGATTTGCTAGGAAATTTAGTTCAGTAGTTTGCCACTGCTTTTTGAATGGGTAATGCCTCATAGCACTGAAAACATTGCAAAGCAGTCTGCTTTCAAATTCCCCTGCTCGTGGCTGATTTTGAAGCCCCAATTTGGCATGTTGAGGAATTGTGAAACTCTGCTTTCCTATTCTCAAAGACACAGCTATGGTTTCATGCAAACGACCACGTATTTATTTTATTCAGCAGACAGGACCCTTTCCCATATCAAAAGACGTATTGGCTATATGCTACTAGCCCCATATTTGCAGCCCTCCACGGGTGATGTGATCAATATCAGGCCGGCCTCCTTTATTTCCTGGGATATTTCCTGGTACCAATTTCATGTCAGGCCAACCAGGGAGCCCAGATCACTTCTGAAAAATCCACCTTGATGTGGATTCAAACACAGAATCACCAGACATGCAGGCAAGCACGCTAGCTACTTGCACTACTCCGGTTCCCATTTATTTCATGAACCCACATTTTTTGTTTATTTCTATTTCACGTTTAGTGTACATATTAACAAGTATCTTTCTACTAGCTAATTATTGGTGAGTCCACTTTGGATCACCATCAATCATCAGCCCTGCCAGCTGGCGTTGGCATTCACGTCTCTCCACAGACTGCAGTCCTTGGTGTTCTGGATCGATTCTGTTCCTTCATTCCACTTTCTCAGTCCATCCATAATTTTTCTTGGTCTGCCTCTGCCTCTCTTTCCCTTGATCTTTCCAGTTGTACTTTGGATCACGACCGAAATAGTAATTTGAGGATGCTCACTTCAGAACAACTCATAACTGAAAAATCCCATCACATATCAACACACAGATTACCAGAATCTGTAGACATACTGGCATGGAGCATGTCTCATACTTAATCCAGTGGGATACGGGTGCATGGTGGGGCAGGCATAGTCAGGGCCCTTTGAGATTGTATGGTGGGCTAGAGCAGGTGGGTCCTCATGGCCTGGACAGAGTGGTGCTGCAGGGAGTGACCGAGGGATTGGTCGATGCTCGGGACTCAGAGGGAGGGCCAGATGGACACGCAGTCAGACTGCTACTGGTAATATTAGTATTAAGACTCTTCGCTGACTGTTGAAGATGAGGATGGAGCACGTACGGGAATGCCTTGCATGCTGTAATGTCGGTTCTTGACTCAACTCAACTCCATAATAGTAATTTGAGAATTATCACTTCAGAACAACTTATAACCGAAAATGCTATCACATATCAACACACAGAATACCAGAATCTGTACAGATACTGGTATGGAAAATGTCTCATACTTAGTCCAGACTTGTAGAATCTCAACTGCTGGAGGCGCTCTAAGTGCAGTTTGGTCAATTTTAGGACAGTTTTAGCCACTTAAAGGCAAAAGAATCGACTTTGTTGTACTGGGTTTTATCCCATATGGCTTGGTCTCTTTTCGCAGGGTGGCCGACCGAAAGCTTCACACAATGCATGAGCTTCGTAGCTCCAGTGATGATCACCAGAAGTCTCTGAAAAAATTCACAGAATCGAACCCACAACCTTCAGATCATGAGATGGGCGGCATAACCATTTTGCCACAGGGACTCCCAGTTTTAGCCACTTTAAGTGCCGACCAGTATACCAGGATTGAAGTCACATTGTATATGTTCCTTTCTACTTAATAAGAGGAGAAGTTGGTCAAGTAGCTAGAATAATAATTATCCTCATGTCTGGAGTGAAATGTGCTCAATAAAATAATGATTTGTAAACATTAAGGATAGCTTGGTGACAGGGGAGATGTGGTTTGTAAGACTAATGCTGTGAGTATTTTTATGCAGCCGAATAACTAACATCTGCCTGGAGGAAGCTAATGAAAGCTGATCATTATTAATAATTAATTTAGTTGCATGTCCTTCGCAGGACATAGCAGTCAACCTCAGAATTTTGGCTGTTAGTGATTCCTGGGCAAGTTTTACGTTCAGTAGTTTGCCATTGCTTTCTGAACAACCGGCATCTATACCCTTTTCGAAAAAAACCAGCAACCTGGGTATACGGGATTACGAATCCCGTCCGTAACCCCTTCATCACGGAGACCACAACCATTAGAAAACGACAGTGTTCTTTGGCCACATAATGTGAAACGAGGCAAATGGGTGTAAAATAATTACAGCTGTATGATGATGAATGAGGATATAAGATTATGAATACAGGTGTAAGTCGATTAATACAGGTTTAAGTCGATGAATACAGGTGGAAGATGATTACAGGTGGAAGATTATGATTAGAGGTGTAAGATTATGATTACACGTGTAAGTCAATGATTACGGGCATAAGATGACAAATGCAGGCGTAAGTCAATTAATACAGGTGTAAGATGAATACAGGTGTAAGATGATTAATACAGGTGTAAGATGATATATACAGGTGTAAGATGATATATACAAATGTAAGATGATGTATACAGGTGTAAGATGATGTATACACATGTAAGATTATGATTACAGGTGTAAGATGATTATATAGGTGTATGATGATGTATATAGGTGTAAGATGAGGTATACAGGTGTAAGATTATGTATATAAGTGAACGATTATGTCTACAGGTGTGTAATAATGAATATAGGTGAAGGATGATAATTACAGGTGTAAGATGATGTATACAGGTGTAAAATTATGAATACATGTTTAAGATGAATACAGGTGAAGGATGATGAATATACAGTGTAAGATTATGAATTCAGGTGTAAGATCATGCAGCATGTTAGCATGTCCCATTAGAATCTCTGCTACAAGGTAACAGAAGGTCAAGGGAAAGGATTTCCTGTGTTGAGCATGTTTGATTTTGGATATATGTGTGGTCCCCACTGGGAGACATCTTTGAGAGGACATATATGAAGCACTTACATCCAACTTGTTACAGGAAAGATCAGCATTTACACACACTGGCATTTTTTTTATAGGAGATGAACGAACAAACGAACCAAAAAACTTTATTTTCAAAGGGTCACAAATTGGGCATGCAGGCCCATCTTACATTCGGCTCCTCTAATCACTCATCTTTCATTCATCAGAATGAAGATTCTGAGGGGTTTGTTCAGAACAGTATGATGTTAATTTTGTAATAACTATTAAATTATTACATCGTTTAATAATATCTTCTTCTTCTTCTTCTTCCTCTTCTTCTTCTTCCTCTTCTTCTTCTTCTTCTCTTCTTCTTCTTCTTCTTCTATTTCTTCCTCTTCATCCTCCATCTCCTCCTCCTGCCCCTGCTCCTCCTCATCCTCCTTCTCTTCCTCTTCCTCCTCCTTCCCCTCTCTCCTCCTCCTCCTCCTTCTTCTTCTTATGCCCTTTATCCTCCACTGCGGCAAAGGCCCTCAACCAACTCAAGTCAAGTCTTCCTATTTGTTGCATCCTACCTCCTGAAGTTCTGTCCATGTCCTCCCATATTATTCATCCCTGTCTTTATTCTCTTCTCCATGTGTTTTTTAGATCTTCGACTATTTAATTCACCCTGTGGGGTCCAGACAAGGAAGTGTCTAACTATACTATCCTCTGTTTTTCTCAATGTGTTTCCTAACTAGCTTGTTCACGGTTAGCTGGGTTTTGTGATGAATTTTTTCTATGTGGTAGGTTAACCTGCCCTAGTTATCTCTTACATGATAGGGGCAGGATTACTATTCTTTGCTCACCTTATGGGCTCTTGTAACATATGGCAAATAATCCATACTGATATCCATTAATTAGCATATTTTAATGCATATTTTAGACAAAAATTACTACATATGTCTTTCACGTAAAAATTGTAACAGAATAACTTACCAACAATGTGCCAACTACTGGAGCACAGATGCCAATAAAACCTAGTTTGAAAAGAATACAAATATTAACAATGTTTAATCAAGCATAGTTTGAAAATAATACAAATATTAACAATGTTTCATCAAACCCCGTGTGAAAAGAATACAAATATTAGCAATGTTTAATCAAACCTAGTTTGAAAATAATACAAATATTAACTATATGCTGTGAAGTTGGAACCGTGACTAACTAACTAACTAACTAACTAACAAATATTAACAATGTTTCATCAAACCTAGTGTGAAAAGAATACAAATATTAACAATGTTCAATCAAACCTAGTCTGAAAATAATACAAATATTAACAATGTTTCATCAAACCTAGTGTGAAAAGAATGCAAATATTAACAATGTTCAATCAAACCTAGTCTGAAAATAATACAAATATTAACAATGTTTCAGCAAACCTAGTGTGAAAAGAATACAAATATTAATAATGTTTAATCAAAATAAATGTATTCCCTTAGTGAATTTTAGCACACAAGCAACAACAAAAATATGTTGCACAATTTACTGCCTAGCATATTTCAATACATCTCATCAGGTGCATCCCATCAGTTATATATTATATGAAGTAAAGAGATTAATCATATTTCAGCTAAAATATAAAACACACAAAGTCACTGATACTGTTCAAATATGGAGCATTTGTTAGCCCCACAGTAATCACAGCATCACTATGAAGTCTTTCTGTCTGCATTAATCAGAATTTAGATGCTTAATGGCCTACATCTCAGCATATTTGATTAATTGTTTATTTAATTTAATGTTTAATCAATCAACAATATATACAGCATAAAGTATACATAGATTACTCAGAAAGTATTTCTTTGTCCTTGCTATAACCTTGAAAACAAGATCTCTATCTATTCGTAGTCCTCTGATACTACCCCTTTGTCCTCTAACCCTCAAGACCAAATCAAAAACCTCTCTGTCCTCCTCTAACCCTCAAAAACAGATCTTGAAAGATCAATGAGAAATGAGGCAGATGAAGAGAAATGATGCTGGATGGACTGAGATGGAGGCACGGAGGAATATCATCAACAGAGTTGTCTAGAACACCAAAGACCGAAGATCTGTGGACAGACATGAACGTCTATGCTAGCTAACAGGGCACATGATGATGATGATGATGATTACTCTCATCACAACCTACAGGAAATATTCTAGATCCTTTCCTGCCCCAGACATTATCAGGTTCATGATGCCATTAATGTTCTGTGTCCACCGTTGTATTGGTCGACTCTTATCTCTTTTTTCATAAATGCCCATTCTAAACTACTGTGATGTTTACAACAGTCAAAGTATCAAAGAAGTAATGCTGTTTAGGAGCCAGTCTTTTGTTGTTGGTTTTGTTTTTTTTTGGGGGTGGGGGGGGGGGTATGTTTAGATCTTGTAAAATGTCAGTATATTTATTCTCCTTGATCCATGGTACTCTAGGAATTGTTCCTATCAAATCGTCAATTAAAACCTCTGGCAAAAAGAAGAAAGAGTTTTGGACCCAGTGTGTTAACTTGGAGAGAAATCTGACTAGTTCACTGTGTAACCTCTGAAGGTTCTAAGTTTTTCTTTTTCTTGTGTTCATTCCTCTTCTTTTCCTTCTGGTGTTATCTCCAACTCTTTTTCTTCCTAATGTGATCTCAATATTTTTTTTCTTCCTGATGTGATCTCCATCTCTTTTTCTTCCTAATGTGATCTCCATATTTTTTTTCTTCCTGATGTGATCTCCATCTCTTTTTCTTCCTGATGTGATTTCCATCTCTTTTTCTTCCTGGTGTGATCTCCATCTCTTTTTCTTCCTGATGTGATCTCCATATTTTTTTTCTTCCTGATGTGATCTCCATCTCTTTTTCTTCCTAATATGATCTCCATCTCTTTTTCTTAATCTTGTGAGCTCTTTCATTTTTTGTCTTGTAATTTCTATTTCTTTTTCTTTCCATTGTGATCTCTCATCATCATCATGTACCATGTCAATAAGCATGGATGGCAAAGTTTCGACATCACACATGATCACCAGAGTCGTGAATCAATTCTGTGTTCTTGCCTCGACCACTGTGATCTCTACCTTTATTTAATTTTGTTGTCGCCTACTTTAACATCAACGCTCACATCCTGTTCATTTACGTTCATGACATCTGAGCCCTGAAAGGGGCTTGTTGGGCTTTCTCCAACCTAATACCGAAGTACCATCCTCTGCAGGTACAGAGAAACTTAAGTTTATATATGATCCTTCTTCTTTCATTTGCTATAGCATGTTTGCATGGCATCCTCATTGCAGTGGAGCGCCCCCTGGCTGGTTGCCTTCATATTTAGCATGTGTCTTTTGCTAGGGTATACTGTGGTCTTACTTGATTTTAGATATGTATGCGCATGTATGTATATACATATATATCTAGAGCAGTCTGGTTTTACGGCACCAGAGACTCGCCGTCGCCCATTCTCCTGTTAATTAAAACAGTTTCGCCATGTCAAGGCCAGGAGTTGGACTTTTGCTGCCAGAGTTGATGAATGCACAAGCCATGGGAGTATTTTCCAACCAAGGTTGGTCGTTCACCCTCACCTCTGTACCCCCGACTACAACAGCAATGTGGAACCTCAGTGATCATTAATTACCCACAAAGCGGACAAAGTGGTGTAATGGTTAGGTCGTTATTCCGACAATGTCATGAGAGGTGCTCGGACTGGGATCTGATGAAAGATCTCATTGCTCGCCATGGGAGGGAAAGACCAGCCACCTATTTCTCCAGTCACTCTAGTGTAAAACATGTAATGCTCACAACACTTCAGATGTGGCACAGAAGGTTCCTGCTTTGTTATTTGTCTTTATATACACTTACCCATCAGAGCCTTAAATATAGTGTTAGGCAGCAGGCATGACAATTCATCCTTTCGAGTCTCCTGGATGGAGTCGATGAAACCTTTCTCCCAAGATAAAAGTTTAATGACTTGCATGCCTTGGATCATTTCGTTAACCTTCTTCGACCGCTTATCTGAGTGAACCTGTGAAGTGGTGAAAGAAAATACCAGTGAGCACTTGGCCCTGTCAGAATCTATAAACTTGTACTGGGAGAAACTAAGTACTCATGTGTCTGAGCTCGGTAATGTTATTTCTGCATAAATGTACTGGGATAAACTAAGCACTCATGCATCTGAGCTAGGCAATGTTATTTATGCATAAATGTACTGGAATAAACTAAGTACTCATGTGTCTGAGCTCAGCAATGTTATTTATGCATAAATGTACTGGAATAAACTAAGTACTCATGTGTCTGAGCAAGGCAAAGTTATTTCTGCATAAATGTACTGGAATAAACTAAGCACTCATGTGTCTGAGCTCAGCAATGTTATTTATGCATAAATGTACTGGAATAAACTAAGTACTCATGTGTCTGAGCTAGGCAAAGTTATTTCTGCATAAAGGTAACAGAGATTTGTAAAATATCACATTACTGTATAGAGCAGTGAAGTGGTATGTGTTCAAGCCCATAGATCCAGGCATTGAAGCTTCACCTTTTCTCAAGATGGGATTACCACACAACCCAAGGGTGTACCCAGTTTCATAAAAAGTGTACCTGTACTAAACAAATGTTCAGGAAACCATGGTTGCTGGTAATTTTGCATGCCCTTTTTACATGCCCTGAGGCATTATGGGTATATGGTGCTAGCCCCATATTTTATAGACCAATCAGCACTTGAGAAGGGGGGGGGGGGGCAATATCATGCCAGCTGCCTGATCATCCTAAGACATCCTGGTATCCACTTTAACAAAGAAGCCCAGGTCAATTTTTAAAATCTGGATTCAAAACTACCACCCTGGCGGAAGTGAACATATTAGTCACTGCACTATCTGGCTCCTGCCAGTATATTATTACTGGACTTCATGTGCAGATGTTGCTAGAACAACAGCAAACAAGGAGGAGGAGAAGAAAAAGATGCATGCACTAATCCAGATTCAAATCACCCACCAACATCTAATCAGCCAGTGGCCCTTAACTGTGTATGATGAGAAAGTTGAAGACGGGCAGGCGTTAGGCAATCAACAATCTAAAATAGAGAGCATTTGTTGGATTTTTTCCCAAGGACATGCTAGAGTGTTGGGAAATGAGCAGGCAGACAGATTGGCTGGATTTGCACCATGTCAAGGTCTCACATCCGAGGTTGCGACGCGTTGTCTGTACCAACGCCAGACACCATAACAACACGCAACCCTGAGTAATGTTAGACACGGCAGAGAGAACGCGGCGTCTTTGCCGACGCCTGGATAAGCAGCCACGCACAGCAATTGAGTTCACCCCGTGAACCGTGCAGGGGACACCAGCTGACGTGAGCGTGTAGCGTGTAGGACGCCAGGACTGGCAGACGGGCTGAGATCGTTGAAAGGACAGGTCGCAAGGGAATGCGAGTTGAGTTTGAATCTGCCTTGAGAGCTAGCCAGTACGACAGTGGAAGACTGAGTCGAATGCTTGTATAGTTTAACTGTAAGTGAGATGTTTATTGCTTGCATGTATTATTATGTATAGTAGTGATCTTGTTCATGTTGAAATGATTGCTATAGATTGTCAGTGCGCGATGTTTGTGCGATAATTAATGCAACGCGTCAATAAAGCGTGTGAATAATACTTTCGGATATTCACTTCGTGTGATTTGATAATTTGATATTACTTCACACTTGCCAGAAAACGAGCTACTTGTCTTGTGTTATGCAAGACTCTGACAAGTGCGAATGTGGAGGCTTTCGTCCGGGATTTGAATCAAATGCAAACGTATAAATTTTTTTGTCCGAGTTTGAAGCGAATGTGAACATGCCGATAGAAGTGCGCAAGTCATAGATTAAGGTAAAGTAATGAATTAATAGAGTTGATTTAATTAAATTATAAGTGTGAAGATATTATTTGAAGCCAACCGAGGCGTCTTCAGACTTAGCACTAAATTCAACAACTTTTGTACCTAAAATCCAAAATGGCGGCCGTGCCCTTGAATGTCATTGAGTAGAGGTAGTGTGAGCGTGAAAGTTGTTGATTGTGGTAACGACTAACAATAATACTTGACAGCATACAAACCGTTACAGACTTCAGTGACATTACACACACCATACATTTACAAACGTTCTAATTTCGTTTAGTTTAAAAAGTACAGGGTTTTTGTGACAACTTTACCTGAGTCTGGTGAACTTCAAAAATTTTTTGTGCGTCAACCCGAAAGACGTTCCAGTGTGATTTCGAGCACCACTGAACAGCACAGTACCCAAGGATTACTTGAGTATAAAATTTTTTTCCAGCTTTCTTTATACTTTCGTTAGTCTGGCTTTGGACATTAACTGTGCTATAAATATTTGTAACTTACTAACATCATAAGTAATTTTGTTTATATTTATTCCATCATATCTATTGTTCATCATGTCTTCTTTAAACGATTTCATTGAAATGGGTTTAAAAATGAATATGTCTGGTGAGGGATTGAGAACATGGAGTGAAAGTAAATATGCAGAATATCTTTTGAAGCAAGAGCAAATTAGTGAGAGGGATGAGAGAGCAGCCGAAAGGGCTCTGAAAAGTAAAGAGGCAGACTCAGAAGCTGCTTTAAAACTTCAACAAGCGCAAGCAGAAGCTGCTCTAAAGCAATCAGAAGCTGCTCTGAAAAGTAAAGAGGCAGACTCAGAAGCTGCTTTAAAGCTTCAACAAGCACAATCAGAAGCTGCTTTAAAGCTTCAACAAGCACAATCAGAAGCTGCTTTAAAACAGTCAGAAGCTGCAGTGAGGCAAGCTGAGATCTTAGCACAAAGTAAGAAAGAAGAGCAAGAAACACAAATGAAAATTGAACAACTAAAAGCTGAATGTTCTAAAGATAAAGTGAATAGAGAAACAGACAAAGATCAACCTCATAAGAAGTATCAAGGTCTGATCAGAAGTTACAACACAGGTGATTGCATAGCGGCATTTACCCAAAATTTTGAATTTGTTATGGATCATTACAAAATCCCTAAACCTGAATGGGGGATAGTGTATGTAAGAAGTCTTTCTGGGGAACCTCTTAAAGTCATAGAGTCGATCCCAAATGACCTGAAAGAAGATTATCTTTACATTAAAGCAAAAATTATGTCACATTTTTTGCTAGATGAATCAGGTTATAGAGAACAGTTTAGGAAGTTGTCTCCTAAGCCAACACACACGTTCTCGGATTACATCTCAGAAATTCAAAATATTTTTTCTAAATGGCTGTCAGCAGCCAAAGTAAATGGAAGTTATGACAAATTAGTTGATCTTATGTTGAGAGATAAGATTATTGCATCTCTCCCAGCCCCCTTTTCTAAATTTTTGTTGGAATGTCAGTGTGAAAGTGTTCAACAGATTGAAAGTCGTGGCTCTGGTTATTTTGCAGCCAATAAGCATTGTTTCTCTAGTAGTCTGACCAGCACAGACTTTGTAGCAGCAGCTACATATGGCAAATATCAGGCAGGGTCAAATACCAAACAAAGACCTTATAAACAAGGTGCAGAGAAATTATATCAGTGTAGATATTGCAACTATACACACAATGAGCATGATATGTGCGACCAACATCCTGGGTACACTGCTTACTTGCATAATTACATTTCTAAGCAAGATAAAGAAAGGAAGAACTACAAAAAACTTACAAAATGTTACCTTTGTAAGGCTTTTGGTCACTGGCGAAAGGTTTGTAAAGGCAAGTCAATGACCAAAAAGGCTAATGCAGCCATGTTTGACAGTTCTTCATCAGAAGACGAAAGTGTACAAGATCACCCAGTGAACTCAGCACATTCCATTGAAGTGTTCCATCAGGAAAAATGTACCATTTGTGATTAATTTCATGAGGATGGCGTGTTAACATGCGGCCATTCTATACCTACTACCAGTGAGGAGGCCAATTCTGTAGTAAACTCCAAAGGTATACTAAACATACACCAGGGGTATGTTAATGGTAAAGCTGCCACAGTCTTACGTGATAGCGGGAGTACTCTCATTGGTGTAAAGAGAGATTATATTTTACCAACACAATATAGTGGTAAATATGTCACATGCAGGACATTCTCAGGGAACATAGAGAGATATCCACTTGCATGGGCATATATAACTACACCATTCCTTACAGGAAAGGTGAAATGCGCAGCATTAACCAATCCTTGCTGTGATATTATTATTGGAAACCTTCCTGAAGTGAATGACATACCACATGACATCAATACATCATCTGTCAGTTGTAATATTGATACTACCACTTCACCTGCATCACCAATCACCATTCATGATGTATTACCACCTGTAATTGAATGTACAAATACCAACCTGGCTATGCCAGAACATACATGTAATTGTGTGAATGTAACATCAATGTGTGATGAGAATGATCGTTGTAATGTAGTAAATGCAGTGACTCGATCTACTGCACAGATGCAAGATCGAATCGATCAAACAGAGGCTTTACAACGAGTAAGTCCTGTTGTAACATCTCCTGAGACAACTAGGGAGACGTTTATAACATCTCAGAAAGCCGATCGATCTCTGCAAAAGTATTTTAAACTTATAGGCCAAAAGCCAAGAGTAGCAAAGAATGCTCAATGGTACTTTGCTCTCAAGAACGGAATTCTAACACGGTATTACACCAAAGGTTCCAGCACTATAGAACAAACAGTGCTACCGTTAGAAAACCGCAAGCAAGCATTGAACATAGCCCATGACATACCCTTTGCAGGACACATGGCTTATGCTAAAACTAGAGCAAGGTTACTTACTCAATTTTATTGGCCAAAGTTTTGCAACGATACCAAACAGTATTGCAGATCGTGTGACATCTGTCAAAAGCTTGTCAAAAAGGGTAAACACCCACAAGCTGAATTGCAAGTTACTGATTTGGCTAGTAGACCGTTTGAAAAGATCTCGGTCGATATAGTTGGTCCTCTGAACCACATAACATCTAAAGGTAATAGATACATTGTAACACTCATTGATCTATGTACTCGTTGGCCAGAGGCAATTCCAATGAAGAACATAACTTCCAACGACATCATGGAAGTGTTCTTTCATATTTTTGCGAGGGTAGGATTCCCTGATACCATCCTTTCAGATCGGGGTAGCCAATTTATTTCCTCGGCTACACAAGCCTTTACCAAAATGTTGGGTGTTAAACAATGCTTCAACAGTCCATATCACCCACATTCGACCGGTATAGTAGAAAAGATTAATGGCGATATGAAACATATGCTCTCTAAGGTAACCCAAGAACATCCTGAAGATTGGGATACTTATCTGCCTGCCATTTTGTTTGCAAATAGGGAAGTGCCCCATTCCAGCACTGGGTTCTCACCATTCGAAATGTTATATGGTGCACAACCACGCGGCCCATTATCTCTGTATGAATCTGTGTTGACTGGAAGTACAACTGTGTCTATACCCATTTCACCATATGAACATGTAACATCATTGCGTGATAGAATTATGAAATCATGTATATTAGCCAAAGAAGCTCTCCAAAAATCAGGAGCTATTTACCGACAATATGCTAACAGAGGAAATAGAACTATTACACTGACGCCAGGACAGGACGTGCTTCTTCTTTTGCCAAGTGATAGACATCTCCTAACTGACTCATGGCAAGGACCGTTCAAAGTGCTACGACAAATTTCGACGGTAGATTACGAGATTGCAGTTAGAGACAAACATAAGATTTTTCATATTAACATGCTCAAACCATATCACCACAGGCAAGACGAACAAGTAGAGACTGCAGCAAGCACCTCCATAGTGGACCAGACGGATGACAACGACACTGACGAGATACCGACACCAGGTCTTGACACGACGACCAACTTACAAGACATTAAGGTAAATCCTAAACTGACTCAGACACAGACTGACAGTTGCAGACAACTGAAACAAGAATACCAGACGATCTTTTCTGACAGCCCAGGACAGACAGATTTAGTGCAACACCAAATCATCTTAACATCTGACGTTCCTATTAAGTGTAGACCATATTCCATCCCTATACACTATAAAGAAAAACTTCATCAAGAAATCATTGATTTAGAAACAAATCATATCATTCGACGTTCACAATCTCATTTCTGTTCACCAATAGTTTTGGTACGCAAAAAGGACAACACTATTAGACTTTGTGTGGACTATCGTAAACTTAACAGCATTACACAGTTGGATTTAGAACCGATGAGCAACTGTGAAGACATCTTGACTGAACTATCTGACTCACGTTATTTTACTAAACTTGACATGACAAAAGGCTACTGGCAGATAGCTGTACATCCTGATAGTATACATCTGACTGCATTTTCCACACCTTGGGGTTTATACGAATGGTGTAAACTACCTTTTGGATTAGTCAATGCACCAGCTACCTTCGTCAGAATGACAAGAATTCTTTTGACAGACATTGCTAACATCATTTGGTACATGGACGACATTTGCATACACACAAAGGACATGACAGAGCACATAACAGCATTACAGCAGACATTTGACAGAATTAGACATCATGGACTGACTGTAAAACCTTCCAAAGTGGATATAGCCTTTCAGGAAATTTCATTTTTGGGCTATAAGATCTCAAATGGCTTTATATCAACTGACGATAACATCATGTCCAGAATTTTGAAATTGTCCCTTCCGACAACTAAGAAACAGTTGCGAAGTGTGTTAGGTCTGTTAAACTATTCAATCAATCAATCATGTGCCATGCCGGAAAGCGTGGGCGGTCATGATTCGCCATTTCACTCGATCACCAGAGTCGTGGATCAGCTCAGCTATTATAGACAGTTTATTCCTCATTTTGCTGAATTGACCAAATGTTTCACTGATCTACTAACAAATAAACACCCCAATGTGATTGTAAACAGTGAATGTTTAAGGCCAGCATTTACGAAAATTCTTTCTTATTTTTCTAAATCACCTATTTTGAAATTGCCAAATTTGAATATTACTTTTAGATTAAGATGTGATGCGAGCTCCGTAGCCATTGGAGGTGTGCTTCTCCAAGAACACGACCAAATCTTGTACCCAGTATACTACGTCTCTCGAAAACTGAACACCAGCGAACGAAATTACAGTACCCCGGAACTCGAGGCTCTTGCCATGGTATTTTCGGTACGTAAACTTTCTAGATTTCTGTTAGGCAAACATTTCATTATTGAAACAGATAATACTCCGCTGACAATTGTTACCAGAGGAACGCCTAGTAACAGCAGGGTGGCAAGATGGTCCCTTCTTCTGCAGGACTATAGCTATGAGGTTAACCACATAAAAGGTTCACAAAACTGTCTTGCAGACCTTTTGTCGAGATGTCCATACAACGAACCTAATACCCAGTCGACACCAGAGCACAGTGCAGAGGGTGTATAAAACTGCAACGTAGATAGTGCTCAGTACTACAGCCAATTGTGACAATGTGTCAGTAACGCTGTGTACACCATTGTGATGGGGAAGATTGTATCTCCCAATGTATATAACTTATGTACATATTGTCATTCTTATTATTATCATGCGAATGAATGCGTATATAATTGTGAGATATTTGAAAGAATGAAATCAGTATTATGTAAACTAATGTGTTGTATAACTGTGAGATATGAGAAAGAATGTAATTATTATTGTAAATAAATAAATATTTTAACAACCAGACACTACGGAGAAGTGTCACGGGACAACACTAGAGGATCCAAGAAGTTACCAAGCCACTAAAACGTGAGGTAATCCTAAAGTATCCAGACCGAGGTGCCCAAGACGTTTTAACAAGGTACGAAAGATGACTGCGACAGTACAATCCGAGCAGAAGACGGAAGAGATGATCCAACAGCTGATAGTAACAACTACTACTCCGTTTATAGAAGATCCATCCAGAACGGACCAGCTTTGTTTGAATGACATCACAACACATGTAATAGTACAGCTGTATACTTCCGAGTTTTTGCATATTATTAAAAGTATATAAATGTATGACAATTGTATTAAAATGTGATTTAAAATATTTCCATATACGGAATTGTATATGTCGATTTTTTTTTAGGATGTAATCTCAGCATTGTAACTTGATTGCTTCTTTACAAACGTGACTTTTTGTGCACATTTGTCAATAAGGATCAAACTATGACACTAAGAAATAAATTTCCAATTGTAATTTATGTCTTGTAAACGACGATAAATTATTGTTCCTAATTTTTCTGTATAATAACCAGGGGACATTATTCTAAATTGTTGGTGATATGTAAATATGTATTGTAACCATTAACATGTGTGCTTGATAAATAACATGTCAATGTAACATCGTTTAGATATGGACAGTATATTGCCAAAACTGTTGACCTTCATTAGAAACTCTAAACAGAGGTCTGATGGAGGAGTCATCTCAGAGGGAGATGCTCACGGCTTGACCTGATTATTTTAGTATTTTTGTTCTTGGTTGTGAGGTAGGGGCCAGTTTAGCCAATACCTACCGGACTAGCTGGGTCACAGCGAGGTAATGCCCATTAAATAGATTGTACTTGACTGTTATACGTCATAAGTGCAACATAAGTGGTGTATGCATATTGTTGACTATTCACCTGTATATATTTATGATAATTGTTAATGTATAATGTTCGACTTTGACATGTTGAAGAACACCTAGAGATATATTATACATGTAAGGAAATCCTTCCATGAAAAAGGGGTGTGGAGAGTGTCAAGGTCTCACATCCGAGGTTGCGACGCGTTGTCTGTACCAACGCCAGACACCATAACAACACGCAACCCTGAGTAATGTTAGACACGGCAGAGAGAACGCGGCGTCTTTGCCGACGCCTGGATAAGCAGCCACGCACAGCAATTGAGTTCACCCCGTGAACCGTGCAGGGGACACCAGCTGACGTGAGCGTGTAGCGTGTAGGACGCCAGGACTGGCAGACGGGCTGAGATCGTTGAAAGGACAGGTCGCAAGGGAATGCGAGTTGAGTTTGAATCTGCCTTGAGAGCTAGCCTGTACGACAGTGGAAGACTGAGTCGAATGCTTGTATAGTTTAACTGTAAGTGAGATGTTTATTGCTTGCATGTATTATTATGTATTGTAGTGATCTTGTTCATGTTGAAATGATTGCTATAGATTGTCAGTGCGCGATGTTTGTGCGATAATTAATGCAACGCGTCAATAAAGCATGTGAATAATACTTTCGGATATTCACTTCGTGTGATTTGATAGTTTGATATTACTTCACACTTGCCAGAAAACGAGCTACTTGTCTTGTGTTATGCAAGACTCTGACAACCACTAGGTGGGGTATTGGTGAATGATAAGGCAGATATGGTTGGCGCCCTTTGGGATTGTGTGTATAGTGCATAAGAACAGATAGATCATCACAGCCTGGAGAGAATGGTGACCAGAGGATCTAACCAACACAAACAACTCCAAGGAAAGGCCAGACGGACACATAATCAGACTTCTTCTGGTAGCATTAATGCTGGGACTCTTCACCGGCTTTTACATATAAGGACGGAGCAAGTATGGAAAAGTCCTGAATGCTGTGATGTCAGTCAGTTCTTGACTCAACTCAACTCAACCAGCATCTAATCATATTCTTCAAACAACTGGACTTCTCCTGTAGATATTACTAGAAAAAGAGCAAACAAGGAGGAGAAGAAGAGGATGCCGTCGCTAATTCAGCAACTACTTGTACAAGACTTAATACATACACCACCATCTCACCATATTCTTCATTAAACTGGATTCTGTGTGTAGACAACACTAGAACAACAAACAAGGAGGATGAGAAGAAGAAGATGTTAGTACCAATCCACCTTCTACCTGTACAAACATCTGACTTAATACATCCACCAGCATCTCACCATACAATACTAGAACAAAAGCAAACAAGGAGGAAAAGAAGAAGATGCATTCACCAATCCATCCACTCACTACCTGTATGAAAGAAGATGAAGAAGAAGAAGAAGAAGAAGAAGAAGAAGAAGAAGAAGAAGAAGAAGAAGAAGAAGAAGAAGAAGAAGAAGAAGAAGAAGAAGAAGAAGAAGAAGAAGAAGAAGAAGAAGAATTCACCATCCCAGCCGTTAGAAACACAGAATGTAAAACATCCATAGAATCTCACCATATTCTTCTTCTGCTGTTTGGACATAGCCACCCCTAGCAGGTACATGATCGGTCCAGCACAGATCACAAACACTCCACCAATCAAGCCTGGCAGGCTCAGCTTCAGGTACATTATCAGCAATGCCAGACCCACCTGTGATGCAAATAACTTACCCAAATGTCAATCTGACACATCAGATAATCAAAGAAGACATTTATCCCACTCTGCAAGCAACATCTTTCAACAGGTTCCAAGTCTGGTCAATCTGCCCATCAGTTTCATATCTTTCTGTACCAAGCAACACACCATGTGTCATCATCAACTATTCATGTGTACCAAGCAACACACCATGTGTCATCATCAACTATTCATGTGTACCAAGCAACACACCATGTGTCATCATCAACTATTCATGTGTACCAAGCAACACACCATGTGAGATCATCAACTATTCATGTGTACCAAGCAACACACCATGTGTCATCATCAACTATTCATGTGCACCAAGCAACACACCATGTGTCATCATCAACTATTTATGTGTACCAAGCAACACACCATGTGAGATCATCAACTATTCATGTGCACCAAGCAACACACCATGTGTCATCATCAACTATTCATGTGTACCAAGCAACACACCATGTGTCATCATCAACTATTTATGTGTACCAAGCAACACACCATGTGAGATCATCAACTATTCATGTGTACCAAGCAACACACCATGTGTCATCATCAACTATTTATGTGTACCAAGCAACACACCATGTGTCATCATCAACTATTCATGCATACCAAGCAACACACCATGTGAGATCATCAACTATTCATGTGCACCAAGCAACACACCATGTGTCATCATCAACTATTCATGTGTACCAAGCAACACACCATGTGTCATCATCAACTATTCATGTGCACCAAGCAACACACCATGTGTCATCATCAACTATTTATGTGTACCAAGTAACACACCATGTGTCATCATCAACTATTTATGTGTACCAAGCAACACACCATGTGAGATCATCAACTATTCATGTGTACCAAGCAACACACCATGTGAGATCATCAACTATTCACGTGTACCAAGCAACACACCATGTGAGATCATCAACTATTCACGTGCACCAAGAAACACACCATGTGAGATCATCAACTATTCACGTGTACCAAGCAACACACCGTGTGAGATCATCAACTATTCACGTGCACCAAGCAACACACTATGTGAGATCATCAACTATTCACATGCACTAAGCAACACACCATGTGAGATCATCAACTATTCACGTGCACCAAGCAACACACTATGTGAGATCATCAACTATTCACATGCACCAAGCAACACACCATGTGAGATCATCAACTATTCACGTGCACCAAGCAACACACTATGTGAGATCATCAACTATTCACGTGCACCAAGCAACACACCATGTGAGATCATCAACTATTCATGTGCACCAAGCAACACACCATGTGAGATCATCAACTATTCATGTGCACCAAGCAACACAGTAAAAATCAGGAAAGAACCCTTTTACATGTCTTAACTGATTCAGTGCTAAAGGACAATATATCGCCACATGTGACCTCCCATGTGCACAGAAGGATGATAAATCACCACACTAGGGTAATCATGTTATTTCTTTTGTTTTGTGGTATCTTCAGCAGTTTCAATGCTTAGTGAACTGAAATTTACAGAATACTTATTCATTTGATTATGTATCATGTTCAGTTAAAGCGTACTTTCTGTTTAGTACTTAATCCCTTCAGGCACACTGAGTATATGGTTTTGGATCTATATTCTACAGACCTATTGTTAGACCCATATTGTATAGACCTATTGTTAGACCTATTGTTAGGCATCTGCAACAAAATCACCTGTGTCTGAAAGAATTAAAACATCCCCATTTCAGTCAACATGAATATGAATCTTCCACATACACAAATAAACCATCTAATTCAGTCAATAGTATATCAGGCGTTCAATATATTCCTAGCTCAGTCAATATATGAAAAGGAAAATAAATATCCTGTTACTCACGCTGATGTGTATGGATATATAATACTAGCCCCATTTTATTTGTATTTTATTTTTGCACTCGCTGGCTTTCAACTCAAGCGTGGTCCATATACATGCTACTACATCTAGTGCACTGGACTTTGCGTGTGGATTAGCTTTCCCTATAGTGTCCCACGCCATCAGGCAAACCCACTCCGACTTCAGGGGTACTAGTAATTTATGTCCACAAGTTAAGGACAAGAAGTCCAACTAACTGGTGTAGGGGTTGAACCCGCTACCTCAGCATCAGCACACTAGAAGTTTAAGAGCAAGCACTCATATCCATTCGCCCAAGCTGACCTCTGTATAGTTGTTATACTAATTTCCACTGGTAAATTCTGATGCAGGCAATACCTTTCTCTACTCATCTGAAAACTACTTACCTGAATGGGGAGTGCCCAGATGTAGTGGACGAAGAAAAAGAAGAACATGAGAAACGTGGAATCTATGGACATGTGGTTCATGATCTGTCCCACGGTTGTCACGCCGTTGTTCAGCTCTAAGGTTGATAGTTTGAGGGCCTTGCTGTAGACCATTGTCTGTGAAGTAAAAGACATTACAAAAAACAACTTTATCGTGTGTCAAGCCAATAAGCGTGGGTGGTCATGTTTCGCATCCTCACACATCACCAGGCATGGATCAGTTCTGTGTTTTTGTCTCAATTATCCCACGTGGCCAAGTCATCTTAGATATTTACCTCTTTGCCTACCCCTTGTTTTTTTTCCCCCCTCAATCTTGCCAGTTGTCACCAAATTCTCCAGTTAATTTCTTCTCGTAACGTGTCCAAAATTTCTGAGTCATCACAGACTAGTATGGGAACTATTCTCAGAGAAAGTCATTGAGGCTGACTGTGAGTGCTACTGCACAGAACATCACGACTCAAACAGACAAATGAAATTTATGAGGCATATCAATGGAAGAGATGGAGGTCAGCGTGGCTGAATGGGCAAACTGATTGTGTGCTGATGGTGAGGTAGCGGGTTCAACCCCTACACTGGACAGCTGGACTAAAATGTTGACTTATCATCCTTGACTTAGAGACGTAAATTACAAGTAGCTCTGAAGTCGGAGTGGGTTTGCTTGACGGCCAGGGACACTGGTAATAGGGAAAGCTAGCCCACATGCAAAAATCAGTCCAGTGCACTAGAAGTAGTAGCACATGTATGGACTATGCTTCAGTTCAAAGCGAGCACCCAAAAAGGAAGAGATGGAACGGTCTTTATGTAGGAAATAAGCAAGAGAAGAAGAGGAAGACAGAGAAAGATGTATGTCACATGTGGACAGCTGAAACAGCTGGGCAATAAACAGTATTATAGCACCACTAACTTCATCAAAATAACAGATGATAGACAGTAGTTAGGAGAGTTATGATCATTGATATATGCTTCAGACTAGGCACTTGAAAAAGAAGACACCGTGAATGTAACAAAACAAACTATATTAGAATTCTGCTCACTTGGTAAGTTATGAGACATCTGAAAGTTACGAAGTTATTTTTTTTTTTTTTCAGACTGCGTCGTTCAGACCCCAAGTGTAATTTTTTTCTGAGACCCCTGAAAGTCATCACTAAAGTTGAGGGGTTTGTGCCTCATGTAATTCTCTCAGTGGGCAGCTTTTCTTGTTGCAGAGAGAGACCGAGTCAGAGTAAAATCTAGCTCAATGAAGTCGATCCTCCTGTCTTTAACCTTTAAGCACATTCCTGTCTCTGATTCTCTTCTCCATGTGGTTTGGTACCTCTAGATTTATTTGCCTTGTGGATTCCTGAGGAAGGACTTTCTAATTATGTCACTGATTGGTTTTACCCAAGCATCTTTTCCTCGCCTCTTGAACAACCTGAATTTGTATGGTTCTCACCATGATTCCCACAATGCTGATTCTGTTACTCAATCTGAGTCCTTCTGTTCTACACAGACATCTCTTAATAATTCTGTTATACAATCTGACTCCTTCTATTCTACACAGACATCTCTTAATAATTATGTTATACAATCTGACTCCTTCTATTCTACACAGACATCTCTTAATGATTCTGTTATACAATCTGAGTTATATTCTACACAGACATCTCTTAATGATTCTGTTATACAATCTGAGTCCTTCTATTCTACACAGACATCTCTTAATGATTCTGTTATACAATCTGAGTCATTCTATTCTACACAGACATCTCTTAATGATTCTGTTATACAATCTGAGTCATTCTATTCTACACAGACATCTCTTAATGATTCTGTTATACAATCTGAGTCATTCTATTCTACACAGACATCTCTTAATGATTCTGTTATACAATCTGAGTCGATCTATTCTACACAGACATCTCTTAATAATTCTGTTATACAATCTGAGTCCTTCTATTCCACACAGACATCTCTTAATAATTCTGTTATACAATCTGAGTCCTTCTATTCCACACAGACATCTCTTAATAATTCTGTTATACAATCTGACTCCTTCTATTCTACACACACATCTCTTAATAATTATGTTATACAATCTGACTCCTATTCTACACAGACATCTCTTAACCCTTTACAAGGCATAGCGTCCGATTCCGGCCGATGCGATAAAACGATCGTAGCGTCCGATTCCGGCCGATACTATTATGCATTGTAAAATCGCGATCTCTCGGCTTTCCGACACTTCCGACGGCTACTTTCGCTTTCGCCTACAGCTTGACAACGTGGCCGCCATTTGTAAACGCGATAGTATCAATTTGAACAGACTTTTAAGGACAATTTTTGATAGTTTTCGGGATTTTTACGCTGTTTTTCAAAATGGATTTCGGCGATTCTTCAAGTGATAGCCGAGATTTCGCTAGGTTCATTTTAAATGACATTAAAGGGCACGAAGTTGACTATTAATAGGAGCTAGATATCAGTGCAAAGCGTTACTTTGCATTAGCAGTCTGAGTCGGACTTTAAAGAAAGTGATTCTAATTCTGAAAATGTGTTTGTAAATTGCCGTATAGATGACGGAAAATCACAAACAACATGCCGTATTTCGTAAATATTTGTGTTCATATATGGATTACCGGCAACAATCACGTGAGTAACATATTCTGCATGCTTTTCCCTTCATTGTGTTGTTTATTTAACTAAAATCAGTTGACTAACACCTTATTTGTGATGTTTTTACTAACGCGACCCGAACTTTTTCCAAACCTGAAAAAATCTTGCCCGTTCAGGGCTACAAAATGGACAAGCGTCTGCCCTGTAAAGGGTTAATGATTCTGTTATACAATCTGAGTCATTCTATTCTACACAGACATCTCTTAATAATTCTGTTATACAATCTGAGTCCTTCTATTCAACACAGACATCTCTTAATAATTCTGTTATACAATCTGAGTTATATTCTACACAGACATCTCTTAATGATTCTGTTATACAATCTGACTCCTCCTATTCTACACAGACATCTCTTAATGATTCTGTTATACAATCTGAGTCCTTCTATTCTACACAGACATCTCTTAATGATTCTGTTATACAATCTGAGTTATATTCTACACAGACATCTCTTAATGATTCTGTTATACAATCTGAGTCCTTCTATTCTACACAGACATCTCTTAATGATTCTGTTATACAATCTAAGTCCTTCTATTCTACACAGACATCTCTTAATGATTCTGTTATACAATCTGAGTTATATTCTACACAGACATCTCTTAATGATTCTGTTATACAATCTAAGTCCTTCTATTCTACACAGACATCTCTTAATAATTCTGTTATACAATCTGAGTTATATTCTACACAGACATCTCTTAATGATTCTGTTATACAATCTGAGTCCTTCTATTCTACACAGACATCTCTTAATGATTCTGTTATACAATCTGAGTTCTATTCTACACACACATCTCTTAATAATTCTGTTATACAATCTGAGGCAGTCCGACCTACGAAAACATACTGAGCCATGTGGGATCAAACCTGGTGCAATGAAGTCAATCCCCTTCCCTTTTACGCCCTTTCTTAATCCAACTCTATCTGTCATGTGATATTTTGATGAAGTTTACACTACTTACATCATTTCTTGTCCAGCTGTTTCAACTTTTGACACACATCTTTATCTGTCTTCCTTGCTGTGAAGTCTCCCTTTTTTATTTTGTATTCTTATGTTGTATCTCTATCCGCTTCTTCAACTTTAGCTACACTGCTACCAGCTTCTTTAATCCACAGCAATATCTCACTCAGTAAGTGAAACAATACAAAATTCAACCTGAGCACATAAAACATAATATGTTAAACAAACCTGCACAGCCGTCCGTATACGTATGCCTTCCCTGATGACAATGAAATGGTGGTTCTGGAGTAAGGTATGCTGCAGGACGGAGGACAGGAACAGGACAACAGACAGGACATAACCATTGTAAAAGAACTGGTCAACTGTCACATACACCTGAAATATTTGACAAATAAGTATTCTTTGTATTTTTATATCACTCAATATTCAAAATAAAGTAATGCACTCTTGTCTACATAAGTTCTTCTTCTTTTTCTGCATTCATCTATTTTCTTTTTGTGATTATGAGTAACTGCACTGTGTCTTTTTACATTAAAGCTGAGATATCCGTGCCCTTTGACCTACATATTCAACTTCTTCCTGGCAATTGTTAACCAGGTGGACCTTCCTGGGTAGTTTTGTAGTGCATTTGGCTGACTTCGAGAGGTGATGTCTCTTTGTTGTTCTATCTACAGGTGATGCATTCAAATAGACCTGTCCAGAACAGAAACATGCATGCTGCTCGACCCTCAACCAACTACACAAAGTTCTGTTTCATGAATTTCACACAAATAAAGTGAGGTTACCTGTGATAAAGCTGTGAAAACTCCAGAATACTTTTGTTTTTGTTTGCTAATGAAGCTTGTCACTGCAAAGTGCTCTGTTACGTGTAAGTATTTCTTGTAAAGCTGATCTCTTGATTTGTTTTTTCTTCTATTTCTCCATCTTCAGTTTACCAAAGCAATCAGCAATGAGTTGAACTAGCATCAGACTTATAAATGGGAACAAAATGTAATGCAGCAGACAGATGTGTAGAATGTTTGACTTGTTCTGTATAGATGCAAATACTGAACAATACGTCATGAAAGTGTGAAGAAACTGAATATATACAGCACATAAAAGATTTACATCTCCCTCCAACACTTTCCTGTAGTAAATGGAGGAAGAGAAGAAGAAAAATAAAAGAAGATGAAACTGAAAACAATGGAGATGTTGTTTTTCCGAAAAATATTGAGAATTGAGAATATCATGGACAAAGAAACAAACCAAACACAGAGTCACTGGGTGCTGAATGTGATACAATAACACTCATCATCATCATCATGTGCCATGCCGATAAGTGCAGGTGGTCATGGTTTGCCATCTCCCACAATCACCAGAGTCTTGGATCAGGTATGTCTTTTTGTCTTGATTATGCCATGTGGCCAAACTATCCAGGTATTTATCTCTCTGCCTTCTCCTTGCTCTTTTCAAATTAATCTTGCCAGATGTCACAAAGTGTTCTAGTTTATTTCCTCTCATAACATGCCCAAAAAACTTGACTCTCTACGCCTAATTTCTTGAAACAATTTACAGTTTTCAAGAACACTCGCCAAACCCATAAGGATAAAGTAAATGAAATGTATGGGGTATAGGTAACAAATATAACTTCCCAACTGGTCACTTCCGCTGTGTATTTAGACTCAATTAAAAGCAACTCATTCATGAATCTTCATTGTGGTTGTTTTCCCCTTTTGGTATTTGCAACAATTAATGACCACAAAATTATAACAACAGAGATGAGGTGCCTTAGAAGAGCTGCACGAGTAACCACAGATAGAAAAAGAAATGAGGAAATTAGAAGACAACTAGTCTGAAACCACTCATGCACTTCGTTAAATGGTTTGGCCACCTCACAAGAATGCACTGGTACCATCTGCCACAAAGAGCCACACTGAAGAAATATAATGAATACACAGCAAGGGAAAGACCAGGTAAAAGATGGAGTGATGGTATCAAGAACATCCTTTGAGAAATGAATACCAACTTACAAAGAGCATTAGGAAGAGCACATAAAAGATCTTTACATCTCCTCCAAACACTGCACTGATGTAAGTGGAGGATGAAGACAAGGAAGGTATCTGCTACAAAATCTTTTAAAACTGAGACTGCCTCTTTGAAGATCCACTAGAACATGTAATGAATTGTTGGCAGTCTAGTGGTGAAGGCACTGGAAAATGAAGACTGCTCTGGGGGTCATTCACACTCGAAGGACTGAATTTTGTTCTGGTCAATACACTTCTGGGAGCTGAAGTAGCGCGGTAGCTAGCATGCTTATCTGTCGGCCCAGGGGTCATGTGTTCAAATCCTCATTGAGGGAGATTTCTTAATTGAGCTGGTCAACCCAGCTTAAAAGGTTACCAAGAAATGTCCTGGGAAGTAAAAGCAGTCTATAAAAATATGGGGCTAGCACCAAATACCCAATACGACTCAATGCATGCAAAGGAGGGTCCTTTGCCTTTTGCATCATGTATTATTGATTATTGTTCATGCGTTTCAATGTTTATTGTTCTTTTGTTGTCTAAGATTAGCTTTGTAAGTGATGTTGAATGAAATAATGTATGAGAGGAAATAGAGAAGAAGGGCACAATGTTAGACAGGCCTGTGTGCCCAATTCTTAACCCTTTGAAAATAAAATGTCTTTATTCGTTCGTTCGTTCGTTCGATAGGGCAATGTGGTCAGGGCCCTTTGGGATCATGTGTTAGTGTGAATGAACAGATAAATCACCATTGCTTGGACAGAACTTTGCGTCAGGAAGTGACCAGAGGATCTAGCCAACACTCAGTACTCCAAGGAAAGGCCGCACAGATACATAATCACACAGTACCATTAGTATTGGGACTCTTTGCTGGTTGTTGAAGATGAGGATGAAGCACATAGGAGAATGTTCCAAGTGCTCTGCTGTCTGTTCTGGACTCAACTCATTCAGAACCCACATTATGGCCAACTGAGATTGCAAGATCACCACCAGGCTACACATACTAGCCAAGATCTTGAGGCATCTCTTCCTGGTGTGGCCAGTCCACATATTATGTCCCCATCATGGCTAATGTTCCAATTATCGCTATGTCTCTTTGAAAATGTGAACTTCCACTACCACTCTTGCACCCCCCATTGGTTTCTGAGCATGAAGACTTCAACAAGTCTCCATGGAGATGGTACTTTGGTACCAAGTCAAGAACAAAGTCTCTACACCAGTGGTTCTCAATCTTTTTTGGCCCATGCACCCCTTCGCCATATGTTCAGAATGTCATTCCCCCCTTTCGTATATCCTCCCTATAAGTCCCCCTCGCCCCTACACAGTATATGTAAAAATGGAAGCTAAATTTAATAACACATACTAGAACAAGTCTCGACGTCTACATAAAACGTGGTTTGCGGGTCTACTTACGTTATAACATTAATTTCAGAAGGCCAAGAAGTACAGAACCATAATGTATGGAGGGAAAAACAATATCAAGTAATTGGTTCTTGTATTAACGCGATCTTGAAATGATCTTACTTCCAGAAAGATGGCAAGAATGCAGCAGTGGAATGTATGATATGAATTACAGTGAGGATATAAATGACAGCGAGGATATTAATGAGATACATGAACCAATGACAGCAGAAACAGAACCTGAACTCTCATTAGATGAAATTGCATGGGCAATAAAGAACCCGAAGAATGGTAAATCACCTGGATGTGATGAAATACCAGCTGAACTAATTAAAGCGGGAGGAGAAGAAAGCATACAAATCTATCCCGCATTATGTAAAAAGATATGGAAATATGGTATATGGCCAAAAGATTGGAAGAGAACTATCTTCATTCCAATACCAAATAAGGGCAACCTGAAATTATGCACCAACTACAGAACTATTGCCCTCATCAGTCAGGCAAGTAAAATTCTACTAAACATCATAATGGGAAGACTTTGTAAGAAAATGGAAGAAGAAATTAACATGGTTCAAGCTGGATTTAGACAAGAGGAACAAAAGATCACATACTCAAATTGTGTTTAATAATAGAGAAGTGCAGAGAATTTAATATAAACCTATTCTCATGTTTTGTGGATTATTCAAAGGCATTTGACTGTGTACAACATCAGAAACTTTGGGAAATCATGAGGAATATGGGCTTTCCATCACATGTAATACGACTCATAAAAATGCCCTATCTAGACCAACAAGCAGCGGGTAGAATCGATGGCGAGACATCAGTTTGGTTTGACATCAAGCAAGGAGTCAGTCAGGGCTGTGTGCTGTCAACCTATTTGTTTAACCTGTACGCCAAAAATATAATGAGAAATGTCAGAGATGATATAAATAGGGAGCAATATCATTCCCTAAATATTAGTGGTTTTGAAATACCAGAGATTCAATATGCTGATGATACAGTATTGCTATCCACAACACAGAATGGTATAGAAAACCTAATACCCTCAAACCAATTAAATAGTGAAAATCACAACTTATATCTTAACATAGCAAAAACAAAGATAATGCATACAGATAAAATTACTATGGAGAAAGAAATATATGTTAATGAGGAAAAATTGGAGATGGTAGAAAACTTTGAATATCTTGGGTCATTGATTACCAACAATGACACAATGAAAAAAATTAAAAGACAAATATCTATTGCCCAGGAAGGTTAACCCGGTCAACAAACCCCCACAGAAGTCAGATGCATCGGCCTAATGGCGCAAGAACACAGCTTTGCTGTAAACAGGCACAACACAATCACGTCCGTAAAAACTTTCCGGATGAACGCAGAAGAAGAAGAAGAATATCTATTGCTCTTCAAAGACTAGAACAACTGAATAAATTGTGGCATGGGACAGATAGAACTACAAACTTTTGATTTTTAAGAGCATGCATCTTTCCCATTGCAACATAAGCCTGTGAGACCTGGACACTTACGAAACAAGCTGAACAGTGCAAAAATGCCTTTGAATATAAATGTTAAGGATAAGTTCTAAGAAAATCTTGGATAAAGAAAAGAACAAATGCATCCATGCTTCAAGAGCTGAATACTGAAGAAGGATGGCTTTTAAAGACGATAAAATAAAGAAAATTGAAATATTTTGGTCACTTGAAACGTTACAAAAGTTTGGAGAGAACAATAATGGAGAGGTATATACCTGGGAAGAGAGAAAGAGGAAGGCTAAAGAGAAGATGGGTGCAGGCTGTGGTGGATGGTCTCCAGATGGGTGTGTCGAACATGGGACATCTTGCTTATGATCGAGAGGTTTTCCGGAAGGTTGTTACGAGAGCGAGGTTCTGCAAAGGACATGCTACTGAATGAATGAATGAATGAATGAATGAATGAATGAATGAATGAATGAATGAATGAATGAATGAATGAATGAATGAATCTCACCTGAGGTCAACCCAGCCTCATAAAAATGGCCACCAGAAAAAGTTCTGGAAAGGATAGACGAGGACAGGAAGTGGCTAACATGCATTTTCTGCCATGGTCTAGAATATATGAAGGTCAAACACTTCATGCTCTTATGGCAGTATATGTCTGCTATGGAACTGCTGTTTTACATTACCACTAAGCCACAGCACATGGCGATTACTTTTATCTACTGAATGACTTGTGGTTATGTTGCACAGTTACCTTGAGTGGCCTGGTATCATTCCCTGAAGCGGCAAACAACTTGTCATCATTCACCTGGTATGCATAGTTAACAATCCGCTCAATAAGCAAGGGTCCCACAAATGATAAGCAGTCTCCGATGAGTCTGAACACCGCAGAGAGAAGCAGCATAGGCCAGGTGGCCCTGAGAACTATCTGCATGATTGAAGGCTGTTTGTTCTTCTGGGCTGCCTTGAACTATGGGAAGAGAAGAGGGGGGGAAAAAAAACAGGAGGTTGTTAACAGAAAAATATACATGGTGTGAGTGAAATCTTTGGGATACATGTTTCAATGTTACTGGTGCGATCATTTGATATTATTCGCTGGCGGCGATGTTAAGGGGGAAATCGTAGCATCTATGGACCTGTTCTGGAGTGTGATGATGATGATCTTCACTAATCACAGGTATCATAGGGCTGTTATAAATATCCTATTTACAATCTGTTGTTCTGCAAACTGAGGTATATTTGATTTTTCAGTATCTGTGTGAGTTGAAATATAAACATACTTACTTATTGACATCTGTACTTGAATGTGAGATCTATTCTGTTCTTTTTTCAGACCTGGCTAGATGTGTCTTGCAGTCTCTCTCTCTATCATCATTCTCATCATGTGACCAAATGGCATATGCAGTTGTGTTTCTCCACAGATCTTGGCCCTGTGTGGCCTGGATCAATTCTACGGCTGACATTCGTCCATGCCACCATCTTCAACCATCATGCATCATTTCTCTAGGCCTGCCTCTGCCTCTCTTCTACCACAGGTCTTTCCAGTCATCACTATATTCTCCAATGCCTCTCTTCTACCACAGATCTTTCCAGTCATCACTATATTCTCCAATGCGTCTCTTCTTATTATATGACTAAAGAACATTGTACGCCTCTGTCTTAAGTTGTGCATAATGCTCTACTTTCATTGGCCACTTCAATGCAGTCATTGTTACTCGGGCATACAAGTTTAGTTAGTTTAGTCAATTCGATCAACATCACGGCACAATGCTCCGTTCTATTTCTAACTCAAGCCCGAGTCCGGAGAATCTCAGCTCAGTGCACAAACTTCAAAGCACCGGCTAGGATCCTGAAATACTTTGAATAGATTATTAACTCGAATTTTGCCTGGGCAGCGCTGTTAGGCTACTCTTTTTCCATTTCCAACTGCTAAGGGATTTTTTTATGTGCGCAACAATACACACGGGCGTCCGATCTCACTACCCAGAGACCAGGGGAAATTTTGCTACTAGAAGTCCACGTGAAAAAATCCCGGCCCTCACCGGGGCTTGAACCCGGGACCTCCAGCACTTGAGGCGGACACCATACCTCAAGACCACTCAGCCCCCCTGGGCATACAAGGTATTGGTGACATTCGTTTCAGACAACACATCTCTGCTGCCTCCAAGCTCTTTCTAGATTATCTGTTCACATTCCAAGATTCAAAACCTAACAGCAAAGAGATTCAATATAACAATTGGGACGCAGAGGTGTTTCCAAGGCACCAGGGCCGGGTTATATACTGGCCAAGACCTATTGACGCGTCCTCGTCGAGCGTCCTGGGCAACAGGTCCCTTCGGGGTCCTGGCTAAAGTCAGTAGGATCTGCGATTCCTCCGAAGTCGGAGAGTGTCTGCCTGTACGGCGAGGAACCACCAGTCTGCACACCAATAAGCCAGACATGGGACAACGGATACTCACGCAAACCTCAGGTCCTGTATGACATCACACTGATGTATGGCCTTCATCCGACATACAGGACTTCGCGTTGGAGCTCAAGCCAACGAACACAAGCAAGCAAGCAATATAACAATTCAGCATTCTATTTCTGACATTCAATGAAAGTGATTTATGAACAAAATACTTTGCATGTTTTAAAGGTAGCTTTTCCTTGGCCTAATCTGCTCTTGATCTCTATCATACAGCTTCCATCTGATCTGAACTCAAGCGTAGTCCACACAAGTGTCTTACTTCTGGTGCACTGGACTGATTTTTGCATGTAGATTAGCTTTCCCTATTACCAATGTCTCTAGCCTTCAGGCACACCCACTCTGACTTCAGAGGTACCGGAAGTCAACATTTTAGTCTACCTGGCCAGTGTAGGGGTTGAACCCCTTACCTCAGCATCAGCACAACGGATGTTTAAGAACAAGTGTTCTCATTCATTCAGCCATGCTGACCTCAATCTGATGATATCAATCACACCAAATCTCTGGCCATGCTCGCTTAATTGCTGCAAATGTTCATCCTTTGGCTTTGAAGTTCAAACATGGTAGCTACCATCACCAAAACTTTGGAGGGTAAGTGTGGCTGAAAGGGTAAGAACACTCATACTTAAACATTCAGTGTGCTGATGCTGAGGTGGTGGGTTCAACCCCTACATCGGTCAGTTCTACTAAAATGTAGACTTCTCTTCCTTGACTTGGGGATGTAAATTACAAGTACCTCTAAAGTCAGAGTGGGTTCATCTTATGGCGAAGGACACTAGTAATAGGGAAAGCTAATCCACATACGAAAAAACAGTCCAGTGCACTATAAATAGTAGCACTTGTATTGACTATGCTCGAGTTCAAAGTGAAGGCACAAAAAAAATAGAAAACCTGAAGTGTTTTATATAACCTCCCTGTTTGTCACCGACTTCACGTCTCCTTGTCTATTTATAAACCTCCTAGATAAACAATTACTCTGAAAGCATGGTCAAATCTATCAGCTATACTCTACTCGTTGACTAAGAGCATGCATTACTACAACACATGGTCAAATCTATCAGCTATACTGTACTTGTTGCCTAAGAGCATGCATTACTACAACACATGGTCAAATCTATCAGCTATACTCTACTTGTTGCCTAAGAGCATACATTACTACAACACATGGTCAAATCTATCAGCTATACACTACTTGTTGCCTAAGAGCATGCATTACTACAACACATGGTCAAATTTATCAGCTATACTCTACTTGTTGCCTAAGAGCATGCATTAATACAACACATGGTCAAATCTATCAGCTATACTGTACTTGTTGCCTAAGAGCATGCATTACTACAACACATGGTCAAATCTATCAGCTATACTGTACTTGTTGCCTAAGAGCATGCATTACTACAACACATGGTCAAATCTATCAGCTATACTCTACTTGTTGCCTAAGAGCATGCATTACTACAACACATGGTCAAATCTATCAGCTATACTCTACTTGTTGCCTAAGAGCATGCATTAATACAACACATGGTCAAATCTATCAGCTATACTCTACTTGTTGCCTAAGAGCATGTATTACTACAACACATGGTCAAATCTATCAGCTATACTCTACTTGTTGCCTAAGAGCATGCATTAATACAACACATGGTCAAATCTATCAGTTATACTCTACTTGTTGCCTAAGAGCATGCATTAATACAACACATGGTCAAATCTATCAGCTATACTGTACTTGTTGCCTAAGAGCATGCATTACTACAACACATGGTCAAATCTATCAGCTATACTCAACTTGTTGACTAAGAGCATGCATTACTACAACACATGGTCAAATCTATCAGCTATACTCAACTTGTTGACTAAGAGCATGCATTACTACAACACATGGTCAAATCTATCAGCTATACTCTACTTGTTGACTAAGAGCATGCATTACTACAACACATGGTCAAATCTATCAGCTATACTCTACTTGTTGACTAAGAGTATGCATTAATACAACATATGGTCAAATCTATCAGCTATACTCTACTTGTTGCCTAAGAGCATGCATTACTACAACACATGGTCAAATCTATCAGCTATACTGTACTTGTTGCCTAAGAGCATGCATTACTACAACACATGGTCAAATCTATCAGCTATACTCAACTTGTTGACTAAGAGCATGCATTACTACAACACATGGTCAAATCTATCAGCTATACTGTACTTGTTGCCTAAGAGCATGCATTAATACAACACATGGTCAAATCTATCAGCTATACTCTACTTGTTGCCTAAGAGCATGCATTACTACAACACATGGTCAAATCTATCAGCTATACTCTACTTGTTGACTAAGAGCATGCATTACTACAACACAAGGTCAAATCTATCAGCTATACTCTACTTGTTGACTAAGAGCATGCATTACTACAACACATGGTCAAATCTATCAGCTATACTCTACTTGTTGCCTAAGAGCATGCATTACTACAACACATGGTCAAATCTATCAGCTATACTGTACTTGTTGCCTAAGAGCATGCATTACTACAACACATGGTCAAATCTATCAGCTATACTCTACTTGTTGCCTAAGAGCATGCATTACTACAACACATGGTCAAATCTATCAGCTATACTGTACTTGTTGCCTAAGAGCATGCATTACTACAACACATGGTCAAATCTATCAGCTATACTGTACTTGTTGCCTAAGAGCATGCATTAATACAACACATGGTCAAATCTATCAGCTATACTGTACTTGTTGCCTAAGAGCATGCATTACTACAACACATGGTCAAATCTATCAGCTATACTCTACTTGTTGCCTAAGAGCATGCATTAATACAACACATGGTCAAATCTATCAGCTATACTCTACTTGTTGCCTAAGAGCATGCATTACTACAACACATGGTCAAATCTATCAGCTATACTGTACTTGTTGCCTAAGAGCATGCATTACTACAACACATGGTCAAATCTATTAGCTATACTCAACTTGTTGACTAAGAGCATGCATTACTACAACACATGGTCAAATCTATCAGCTATACTCAACTTGTTGACTAAGAGCATGCATTACTACAACACATGGTCAAATCTATCAGCTATACTCTACTTGTTGCCTAAGAGCATGCATTACTACAACACATGGTCAAATCTATCAGCTATACTCTACTTGTTGCCTAAGAGCATGCATTACTACAACACAAGGTCAAATCTATCAGCTATACTCTATTTGTTACCTAAGAGCATGCATTACTACAACACATGGTCAAATCTATCGGCTATACTCTACTTGTTGCCTAAGAACATGCATTACTACAACACAAGGTCAAATCTATCGGCTATACTCTACTTGTTGCCTAAGAGCATGCATTACTACAACACATGGTCAAATCTATCGGCTATACTCTACTTGTTGCCTAAGAGCATGCATTACTACAACACATGGTCAAATCTATCAGCTATACTGTACTTGTTGCCTAAGAGCATGCATTACTACAACACATGGTCAAATCTATCAGCTATACTGTACTCGTTGCCTAAGATCCATGCATTAATACAACACATGGTCAAATCTATCAGCTATACTGTACTTGTTGCCTAAGAGCATGCATTACTACAACACATGGTCAAATCTATCAGCTATACTCTACTCGTTGACTAAGAGCATGCATTACTACAACACATGGTCAAATCTATCAGCTATACTGTACTTGTTGCCTAAGAGCATGCATTACTACAACACATGGTCAAATCTATCAGCTATACTGTACTTGTTGCCTAAGAGCATGCATTACTACAACACATGGTCAAATCTATCAGCTATACTCAACTTGTTGCCTAAGAGCATGCATTACTACAACACATGGTCAAATCTATTGGCTATACTCTACTTGTTGCCTAAGAGCATGCATTACTACAACACATGGTCAAATCTATCAGCTATACTGTACTTGTTGCCTAAGAGCATGCATTACTACAACACATGGTCAAATCTATCAGCTATACTCAACTTGTTGCCTAAGAGCATGCATTACTACAACACATGGTCAAATCTATCAGCTATACTGTACTTGTTGCCTAAGAGCATGCATTACTACAACACATGGTCAAATCTATCAGCTATACTCTACTTGTTGCCTAAGAGCATGCATTACTACAACACATGGTCAAATCTATCAGCTATACTCAACTTGTTGCCTAAGAGCATGCATTACTACAACACATGGTCAAATCTATCAGCTATACTCTACTTGTTGCCTAAGAGCATGCATTACTACAACACATGGTCAAATCTATCAGCTATACTGTACTTGTTGCCTAAGAGCATGCATTACTACAACACATGGTCAAATCTATCAGCTATACTCAACTTGTTGCCTAAGAGCATGCATTACTACAACACATGGTCAAATCTATCAGCTATACTGTACTTGTTGACTAAGAGCATGCATTACTACAACACATGGTCAAATCTATCAGCTATACTCTACTTGTTGCCTAAGAGCATGCATTACTACAACACATGGTCAAATCTATCAGCTATACTGTACTTGTTGCCTAAGAGCATGCATTACTACAACACATGGTCAAATCTATCAGCTATACTCTACTTGTTGCCTAAGAGCATGCATTACTACAACACATGGTCAAATCTATCAACTATACTCTACTTGTTGCCTAAGAGCATGCATTACTACAACACATAGTCAAATCTATCAGCTATACTCTACTTGTTGCCTAAGAGCATGCATTACTACAACACATGGTCAAATCTATCAGCTATACTGTACTTGTTGCCTAAGAGCATGCATTACTACAACACATGGTCAAATCTATCAGCTATACTCTACTTGTTGCCTAAGAGCATGCATTACTACAACACATAGTCAAATCTATCAGCTATACTCTACTTGTTGCCTAAGAGCATGCATTACTACAACACATGGTCAAATCTATCAGCTATACTGTACTTGTTGCCTAAGAGCATGCATTACTACAACACATGGTCAAATCTATCAGCTATACTCTACTTGTTGACTAAGAGCATGCATTACTACAACACATGGTCAAATCTATCAGCTATACTGTACTTGTTGACTAAGAGCATGCATTACTACAACACATAGTCAAATCTATCAGCTATACTCTACTTGTTGCCTAAGAGCATGCATTACCCACCTTCTCCTCTTCAAATATCATCTGTAATTTTCTGTACATTCTTGAGGACCTTTCACTCTGTCGAAATAACAACAAAAGCTATTAGAAACCAGGTGAATGAAGCCATTTTGGGGGTAGAACAGCAAAAGATCTGCCATCTGCCTTGAAGGACAGATATCTAATACCCCATTGCAGAACCTCAATGGCCTTGGTCTGCAGAGTGCAAATCTCCTTCATCTGTTTCCCTTAGCCTTAATCCCATTCATCAATTGATTCTTCATCCAACTTCCAACGAATGTTTCCAGTCATCACTATTCTCCAATGCCTCTCGTCTCATGGAAGCTGTGGTTGCCTAGTGGCGAGACACTCGCCTGCCGCCCGGTGGTCATGGGTTTGATCTGCACTTGGGTGGACTGACATTTTTTGATTGGCCCAGGCTCCCTGGTTGATCCAGCCTAAAATGAGTACCAGGGAATGTCTTGGGAAGTCAAGGACACTGACATTATACACATAGTGTCAGTTGGTCTATAAACACACGGGTCCAGAACCACATATCTGATGTGCCTTAAAGAGTCTCCGTGGCGAAGTGGTCAAGCCGTTTGACTCGGGCTCCGAAGGTTGTGAGTTCGATTCCAGGTCACATCCTTCAGTTCACGAGTTAAATTTTTCGGAGACTCCTGTGGGTCATTGCTAGAGCTACGGAGTTTGTGCTTTGTGCGACGCTTTCCGTGCTGTGGAAAGAGACCGAGCCATATGGGATAAAAACCTGGTGCAATGAAGTCGACTTTTCAGCGACTTATTTTAAGGTGTGTGAAAGGGTGTGTTTTTTTTTTTTTTTTTTTTTAACTACAAGGAGAAGTCAATAAGTAAGTCTCAAATGGCTGTAGAAAAATAACTAAATATGATAACAGCTTGAAACCAGTTTATTTTTATACATACATTGTCCCTTTATTTCTCAACATAATTTCCACCAACATTGATGCACTTATCCCATCATTTTATCAGTCCTCCCAAACCGGCTGCACAGAACTGCGTGCTCTGCTTTCTAAACCACGTTTTCACTTCACATTCAATTAACCAACTAAGGTGGGAAGTTCTGGAACATCCACCTTACAGCCCCAACTTAGCCCCTAGCGATTTCCACCTTTTTGGTCTACTGAAAACCCACCTTGGCGGAAGACATTTCACGAATGACGCCGAAGTTGACCTGCTGTCTAATTTGTTCCTACAAACAGAGAAGCAAGTGAGCACGAAAGAAAGAGGATATGATTAACTGATTCAGTGGCAAATAAAAAGTAGGTTTGGACCAAACATGGGACACAATCAAACAAACAAGTATTATCATGTAAATTTCCGTTCACTGGGCATTAAAATTGTGGGAGATACCACAAAACAAAACAAATAACATGATGAATCTAGTATGGCGATATATCATCTTTCTGTCCAAATGGGAGGTCACATGTGGCGATATATTATCCTTCAGCAGTGAATCAGTTAACTATAACTACAACAGTATTCAATTCTTCCACAAGATATCATTAAACACCAAAAAAAACAACCATAATGAAACCTCCATTTTCTTTGGAACAATATATTATTAAAATAAAAACAACAATAATGAAACCTCCATTTTCTTTGGAACAATATATTATTAAAATAAAAACAACAATAATGAAACCTCCATTTTCTCTGGAACAAGACAAAGCGTAGACTGTTTTTGATAACTGTGTATGCTTTGTTTAATACACTTTAAGACAATCTTCGGTGGTATACTGAATTCAAACAGGGGTCAGCATGGCCGAATGGATAAGCGCGCTTGTTCTTAAACATCCAGTCATTGATGCTGAGGTGACGGGTTCAACCCTTACACCAGTCAGTTGGACTAGAATGTTGAATTCCTGTCCTTGACTTGGGGCCATAAATTACAAGTACCTCTGAAGTCGGAGTGGGTTTGCCTGATGGTTAATCCACACAGAAAATTCAGCCCAGTGCACTAGAAGTAGTAGCATGTGTATGGACTATACTTGAGTTCAAAGTGAGTGAACGGGAAATAAAACCTAATTCAAACAGTAAATTTAAAGAATATAAACTCAAAAGTTCTTGTCACTGATGTATGCGAGGACATGTGTGGTCTCCAAGCAAGAACATACAAAATGGTGTCAATGAAAGGGGTTTACTGCTGTTAAGCTTTTACGAAAGTCTGATTAAAAATGGAATATGACTGAGAAGTAGTAGTAGTAGTAGTCCTCCTCCTCCTCCTCCTTCTCCCCCTCCTCCTTCTCCTCTTCTGCCTTCTCCTCCTGCCTCTACCCCTTTTTCCCCCCCCTCCCCCTCCTCCTCCTCTGCCTTCTCTTCCTCCTCCCCCTTCTCCTCCTCCTCTTCCCCCTCTTCTTCTTCTTCTTCTTCTTCTTCTTCTTCTTCTTCTTCTTCTTCTTCTTCTGCAGCTCAGCTGTGGAACAATCTTCCACAAGAAATAAAAGACATCATCAATCCCTATTCATATAATCGCAAATTATTCGAACACTATCTCATTACAGATTACCTTCCCCCTTAATAATAGAGATAATAATAATAATAACAAAACCCTAGTATAACAGCCAGTCCCCTTTTTGTAGGCCAGTATATTCCACATGGCTAATAACAAGTGCCAGACCATTATCTAATATTACTGAGTCGTGTAGTTTTGATGTTCGCATTTTGCCCATGCCTTTATAATGCATATCTTTTATATTGTTACTGTTCTTTGTTAGCCTTGAATGATGTGTGAATGAAATAATGTATGAAAGAGAGTGATAGAAGGGCAGAATGTTAGACGGGCCTGCGTGCCCAATTCTTAACCCTTTGAAAATAAAGTTTGTTTGTTTGTTCGTTCGTTCGTTCGTTCTTCTTCTTCTTCTTCTTCTTCTTCTTCTTCTTCTTCTTCTTCTTCTTCTTCTTCTTCTGTTTCCTTCTATCCTCAAACGGGGAATAGGCCCTCATGCAACTCACTCCATGCCCCCTCCTATCTTTAGCTACCCCATGCAGCTCTGTCCAAGTCCATCCCATATTGTTCATTTCTGCTTCTTCTTCTCTTCTCCGTGAATTTTTAGATCTTCCTCTTTCTTTCACTCTGTAGATTTTAAACTATGGCTTTTCTATTTATACTATTCTCGGGTTTTCAAATTGTATGGCCTATCCAGTACCAGTGCCTTTTCTTCAACTCTTGGTTCACTGAGATTAGTCTAGTTCTCGCCATGAGCCCACATTGGTGATTCTGTCATACTATTTTATTCCATCTATTTTATGCAGACACCAATTAGTGAATGTTTGGTGGCAGTGTGACCATTCTTTGCTTTCCTTTAGGGTCCATTAACACAAGGGATGAGAAGCTCCATGGATGGAAGAACACACATAGATATAGTTTTTGATATGTTTTTATTATTTCATTCTAGTTGTTCTGTAGTTAAAGACTGTGGTCTAAATGCTTGCATGTAACTGTGTGTGTTTTTCTACCCGCCAAACTTCTCATACAAACATGAAAGACACCTTCACCTTAAGAAAAATAATGTATGACATCTGCTGTGAAATAAAATTATAATAACATAAAGTGTGTTCTATCGCACTAGTATCTGTCAAGTGGGCTATTTTAAGAGTTGAGGAATAAAGACGGCTTTCTCCATAAAGTAGAAACTGGAATTTGTAGTTCACCTGAGATAAGAATCTTTGATAGCACCCTGAATACACAGCAGCAATACTAGACAGCACTTAGACCATGGCCCATGAGGGAAGCAGAGAACAGTCACACTTAAACTACCTTGCCTGTTGTCAGAGGTGACTAAGGAGGGTTGGCTTGAGACAACCAATCATTAGCAAGTCTACAAAGATCTTGGTGTGATTGGCTGATAGATGAAAGGAAGATGATGAAATAGATGAAGAAGAGAAGGAGGTGGAGGATGAGGAAGTGGAGAAGGTGGAGGTGGAGGAGAAAGAGATGAGCATGTGAAGAAGAAGGGGAGGAGGAAGAAGAGGAGTATGAGGAGGAAGTAGAGGAAAAGGAGGAAGATGAAGAGAAGTAGGAGGAGGTAGAAGCAGAAGAAGAAAAATAGGAGGAGGAGAAGAAGAGGAGGAGGTGAAGAAGTAAAGGAGGAGGAAAAGATGAAGAGGAGGAGGAGGAGGAGGAGGAGGAGGAGGAGGAGGAGGAGGAGGAGGAGGAGGAGGAGGAGGAGGAGGAGGAGGAAGCAGCAGCAGCAGAAGAAGAAGAAGAAGAAGAAGAAGAAGAAGAAGAAGAAGAAGAAGAAGAAGAAGAAGAAGAAGAAGAAGAAGAAGAAGAAGAAGAAGAAGAAGAAGAAGAAGAAGAAGAAGAAGAAGAAGAAGAGAAGGAGGATGAAGAATAAGAAGTAGGGGAGGAAAAAGAGGAGTAGGAAGTGGAGGAAGAAAAAGAAGAGAATTAAGAAGAGGAAGAGGATGGAGAAGAAAAGAAAGAAAAGGAAGAAAAGGGGGAGGAAGAAGAGGAGGATCAGGAAGAGGAGCAGCAGATGAAGAAGATGAGGAGGTGGAGGAGGAGAAAGAGAGGAGGAAAGAAGACAGAAAAGGAGAAGAGGAAGCAGAGGTGGAAGAGGAAAAAGAAGAGAAGGTAGAAGAAGAAAAAAAATGTTATTGCCTAACACACATGCACATAGGGGTGAAGTAGACAGACAAAGCCATGTGGAACTAACGAGGAACTCCAAACGGTCGAGTTCATCATGAGATCCTGGCTGACGGTGTATCTACCAAGTAAGTGATCCCATGAAGAAGATGAACATCATCATCATCATCATCATCATATGCCATGCTGATAAGCATGGGCGGTCATGGCTCACCATCTCACACAATAACCAGAGTCTTGGATCAGGTCAGTGTTCATGACCTGATTATGCCATGTGGTCAAGCTTTCCAGGCATTTACCTCTTTGCTTTCCACATTCTTTTTTCCCATCAAGTTTGCCAGTTGTCACAAATTTTTAACATTTATTTCCCCTCATAATGTGACCAAACATTGACAGTCTATGTCTAATTTCTCTAATCAATTTATGTTTTTCATTTGTTTCTTGTAAGACTTTCACATTCATTTTTCTGACCATCCATAGCATATTTTGCATTTTCCTCAGAAATCCACATTTCCACTGCCATTAGAATTTCTCAGCTTATTGTCCATGATTCACATGCACACAACAGTAGAGGTACTATAAAGCACTTTAACACACTTTTTTTAAATTCAAACCAATGTATTCTCTCAGTGAATTTAAACACGCAACATGTTGCATGATTTATTGCTCGGCATATTTTGCTGCATCTCATCAGGAGCATACTGTAGAGTTATACATCATATGAAGTGGATAAATGAATAATACTTCAGCTGAAATAATTAAAAACACATAGTCACTGGTATTATTTGAATTTGGAACATCTATTATCACAGTAGTACTAATTTCTCAAGTTTGGAAGTTGGTAAGCCTAACTTCAGTTTCTTCTCTTTTATGCGATCACAGATGATCTTCACTGTTTCTTCCAGAAGAACAATAGTGAAAACAGATGCAATGTACAAGGTGAAATATGCCAGACAATAAATTGTGCAAACAGATTGTTTGTGACTTCTGTATTTAAACTGTTTTTACAGAAGAAGAACAGGACACAATATGAGATAGAAAATGAAAGCACACTACCTGGGGTAACTTTCCCAGATCTTTCAATGTCAGCGGGTGTTTGAAGCCCTTGATCAGCAAATCTGTAACCCACCAATAAACTGCTTGCGATAAAAAGTTCACATAAGACTGCAGGTATCGAGTATTTTCCAGATCAGGCGGAGGCCGCATGCGACGATGTTTCTTGAAAAATGAGTATCTCTGAAATAAATCATGACAGTAAAGAAAAGTAAAAGATCTTTTTACATGCCTGAGGCACACTGAGTATACAGGGCAAGGTAAAAAGTTAGTTGCATATTCTTTACAGGACGTTTGCAGTCAACACCAGCATTTTTTGCTGTTCTTGATGTCTTGGCAAGTTTGACATACAGTAGTTTGCCATTGCTTTCTGAATAACCAGCACCCATACCATTTTGTAAAACACCAGCGCAACGCGGTCTGCTGCCAAATTGTGCGCAGCTGTGTTTTGAACAGGGGTAAAAGGGATTACGAACCGCGTCTGTAACCCCTTCACCACGGAGACCGGCATATGGGGGAGAGAAGACCCATATTTCCATAGATCAAGTGGCACTCGGTGGGTGATGGGGTCTGGCTCATGGCAGCCACCTCTACTTCCCCCAACATTTTCTGGTACTCAATTTAGGCTGGTTCCACCTAGTAGGAACCAGGTCAGCCAGCAGTGTGAAACTACAGATCCCATGTGTGTGTAACAAATCTTTCAGAAAGTTAGAAATCAACAATGGCTCAGGCAGTATTTCCAAATGAGAAAGCCTATATATATTGGCATGGTGGTTAGTGCACTTGCATGGCATGGTGGTTAGTGCACTTGCATGGCATGGTGGTTAGTGCACTTGCATGGCATGGTGGTTAGTGCACTTGCATGGCATGGTGGTAAGTGCACTTGCATGGCATGGTGGTTAGTGCACTTGCATGGTGTGGTGATTAGTGCACTTGCATGGCATGATGATTAGTGCACTTGCATGACATGGTGGTTAGTGCACTTGCATGGCATGGTAGTTAGTGCACTTGCATGGCATGATGATTAGTGCACTTGCATGGTGTGATGATTAGTGCACTTGCATGGCATGATGATTAGTGCACTTGCATGACATGGTGGTTAGTGCACTTGCATGGCATGGTAGTTAGTGCACTTGCATGGCATGATGATTAGTGCACTTGCATGGTGTGATGATTAGTGCACTTGCATGGCATGATTAGTGCACTTGCATGGCATGGTGGTTAGTGCACTTGAATGGTGTGATGATTAGTGCACTTGCATGGCATAGTGGTTAGTGCACTTGCATGGCGTGATGATTAGTGCACTTGCATGGCGTGATGATTAGTGCACTTGCATGGCATGGTGGTTAGTGCACTTGCATGGCGTGATGATTAGTGCACTTGCATGGCATGGTGGTTAGTGCACTTGCATGGCATGATGATTAGTGCACTTGCATGGCGTGATGATTAGTGCACTTGCATGGCATGGTGGTTAGTGCACTTGCATGGCGTGATGATTAGTGCACTTGTATGACATGGTGGTTAGTGCACTTGCATGGCATGGTGGTTAGTGCACTTGCATCACATGGTGGTTAGTGCACTTGCATGGTGTGGTGATTAGTGCACTTGCATGGCGTGGTGATTAGTGCACTTGCATGGCATGATGGTTAGTGCACTTGCATAGCATAGTGGTTAGTGCACTTGCATGGCATAGTGGTTAGTGCACTTGCATGGCATAGTGGTTAGTGCAATTACATGGCATGAGGGTTAGTGCACTTGCATGGCATAGTGGTTAGTGCACTTGTATGGCATGGTGGTTAGTGCACTTGTATGGCAAGGTGGTTACTGCACTTGCATGATACGGTGGTTAGTGCAATTGCAAAGCAAATCAATGGCCACAGTTCAAATCCCTCAGTGGCAGAATTTTTTTTTTACTAGAAGTCCATGTGGCAGTTGGAAATCGAAAAAAAGAGTAGCCTAACGGCACTGCCCTGGCAAAATTTTGAGTTAAAAATCTACCCAAAATATTTCAGGATCCTCACTGGTGCTACAGAGTTCGTGCACTGAGCTGAGATTCTCCTGACTCAGGCTTGAGTTAGGAGTAGAACGGAGCACTTATAGGTTACACCCGTCTGCCGTGATGTTGATCAGTTAACTAAACTAAACTAAACTAGGACTTGTTCATTGGTTTTTCTGTCTGTTCATGGTATTCTATGCATTTTCCTCAGAAACCACATTTCCAGTCATCAGATGTTTTTCAGCATGTCTGCTCATTGTCCACGCTTCACATCCATACAGAAGTACAGATTTTATGAAGCACTTCAAAACTCTTTTTCTCGTTTCAATTTATATCTTTTTATTGGTCAGTATGTTTTTCATGTTGCAAAAGGCTACCTTCGCAATGGCAATTCTTGTTCTAATTTCTTCAAGGCATCTCCCATTAGATGTTATGACTGTTCCAAGATAACTGTACCGATTCACTTGTTTAAGAACATGCCCATTTACTTGTATATTACAATTGTGGTATTTTCTTTTTCCCAGTGATGACCATAATCCTTCTTCTTCTTCAGCGTTCCGAGCCATTGAGGTTCTTTGCTGCAAATACAATCCGTCTCCATTCGTCTCTCTGGTGGACCTTCTCTTGCCAGTCGTTGATTCCAAGTGCTTGTAGGTCTGTACATGTATTATCTCTCCACCGCCTTCTTGGTCTACCTCGGGGTCTACGGTCATTTATTTCCTGAGTGTAAGCGAGTTTTGTTTCCCTATTATCTTCCATTCTTTCTATATGCCCCAGCCATTGTAGTCTATTAGCCTTCATGATACCAGTGATTAGCGGGGACTTAAAACAGATCATAAATGTCTTTGTTACTTCTTCTTTTCCACTCTCCACTTTGTGTATCCCTAATGGGTCCAAAGATGCGTCTTAAAATTTTGTTCTCAAAGGTTTGTAACAAGGCTTCGTCTCCTTTCGTTGTACTCCAGGTTTCAGAGCCATACAGCACAACTGGTCTGATCAGTGTTTTGTATATTGTGATTTTGGTGTTACGAGATAGCGCCTTTGATTTTAGTAGATGTTGTAGTGCATAGTATATCTTATTTCCAGAGTTGATTCTAGTTTGTATAATCCGTGTCTTCTTAATATTCAGTTGTAACCCTAGTTGTTCACGGTGTGCAACAATCACATCTACTAAATGTTGCAGGTCCTGTTCATTGTCTCCAATCAAGACTGTATCATCTGCATATCTAATGTTATTGATGTATCGTCCCCCAATGTTGATTCTTTCCATATCTTCTATATTTCTGAAAATATGTTCACTGTACAGGGAAAAAAGATCTGGAGACATTACACATCCCTGTCTCACACCTGTTTTAATAGGCTGATACTGACCTACATCATTATCAATTCTGATGGCAGCTTGTTGTTTCCAATAAATGTTTCTTACAAGTCTAAGGTCTTTTCCATCAATTTTTAGATCTTCAAGCATCCTTACCATGTGGACATGTCTCATTTTATGGAAAGCCTTTGTGTAATCAATGCTATGACTGTACGTACACTATGTCTGTGTTTATGAACTCTCACTGTTTCGCAGGAGTCGCACATACCTTGCTGTTTTCATTTTGCTCTGGAATGTGTGACCTATGTTTGTTGTCACTACAGTGTCTGCACCACTGCTGGTGCTGGTAAAGTGTATTCTAGACTGAGGTACAAAGACTACTTGCCCTAGTAGTTGTCTTGTAGGCTCCAAGCCTTACTGAGGATAGAACATATGGCTCATGATGTGCGAGGCAGACATTCTTATCTTGGCCACACCCACTCCTCTACTGCTATGACCCAATTATTGATCCGCCTTTGGGTCATGCCCAGGTAACTGACTTGTATCAGCAGATGCCGGAGGAAAGGGTAAAGGGCATGGGTCAAGCCAAATATGTGAAACACAAAAGGTCAATCCTAATGAGCCAAATCTATGAAAGAGCTGGTAAGGTTTCATGGACAAAAGGCTGATGTCTCATTAACTGATTCAGTGCCGAAGGATAATATATCAATAAATGTCACCTCCCATTTGAATAGAAGGATGATATATCGCCATACTAGGGTCACTGTGTTATTTGTTTTGGTGTCTACCACAATTTTAATGCTCATTGAATGGAAATTTACATTATAATACTTGTGCATTTGACTGTACACCATGTTTGATCCAAACCTACATTTGTGTATGGCATAGAATCAGTTACGTCAAGACACAGTCAGCAATGATATGTCCACCTCACTAGTGTGGTGGTTCTTTAATACTTTATATTTTACAGTAGTTTGGAAACTGTAGATAGAAGTAGTGCCTCTAAAGAATGTGTATCAATTGTGTAATATATAATTTGAAGTAAGAGATGTGGTGAAGGTTCTCTGGAATTGGGAGGAATGGAGTTGACTCAGAAGAAAGTGAGTAGAGGGTTTGGACAAAATCAAAGTATAGATTGCCAGGCACATTTTTAATCAAACTGATAATGGTGTAATAGCGCAGTGACTCTTCAAGCACACAACCATAGCAGCAAACTGATTATGGGCAAATGTTGTTGTAACCACCCCTCAAGTACCGACAGATCTATACAGACACGAGGCTAGCAACACATGCCCAACATGTGTACGAGAGTACCAAAATTACACTTTAGAAGACTGGGCTGTTAACAGAACACTGATAAAATTAGTTGCATATCCTTTACATGATGTTGCAGTCAACCCCAGTATTTGTTTGGCTGTTTGTGATTTCTTGGCAAGTTTATGTTTAGTAGTTTGCCACTGCTTTCTGAATGATTGGCACTCATACCATTGTATGAAAATCAACGCAAGGCAGTCTGTTGCCAAATCGTACACAGCTTTGTTTCGAACGCAGTATAAGGGATTACGAGCAGTATTGACAGTAAAAAAGATTATTGCCACTGCTGCGGATCAAACACACACCACTGTCTTGAAATGCAAATGCGCTAACTACTACACCATGGTTATTTATTACGGGCAGGGAGTCTCTGTGGCGAAGTGGTCAAGCCATTTGACTCGTGCTCCGAAGATTGTGGGTTCGATTCCGGGCCGCGTCCTTCGGTTTACGAGTTAAATGTTTCGGAGACTCCTGTGGGTCGTTGCTAAAAGCTACGGAGTTCCTGCTTTGTGTGACGCTTTTCATGCTGCGGAAAGAGACCGAGCCATATGGGATAAAACCCGGTGCAATGAAGTCAACCCTGTCGACTTTTAAGCGACTATTTTATTTATTACAGGCAGTAAATAGTTTTAAATCACTTACCTGGCATCTCAGAACATGTAATTCAATAGAGAAGAGCAGGAGGTAAAAAAGAATGTCAATTAGCGCCAGCCAGACTTTTAGGTGATCAAGTGTCAAATTGTTTCTGTAAATTGAAAAGGCTTTCAGGCACTTCATCACAATCGCCACCGGCCAGTACATCAGGAGAAGCATTAGAAACTTTGGTGAATTCCACTGTTCCACATTGTGGTAAAAGATTATACTTAACAGGCCTCCAATAAATGCAATGCACGATGGTATAAATGCATGGTAATTGGTGGTATCCGGGTCGTTCAAATCACTAATGAACCCCTCTGAAATCTCCACAATAATTGTTGTTAACAGAGCCAGTGTACAGATCCATCTTACACTATGGCCCTGGTAGTGAACCCAAGTCTTCACTTTGAGCTTTCCAATCACCGAGTGGTTCCAAACCGTTAATATAAATATGCAAATCAGCGATAGAAGTGCATGCGGTATAATATTCAGAACATCCACAAAGCACTCATTCTGAATGACACCATCCTTAACACTCATAGCATTGGACTTGGATCCACAGAACCCCATCTTTGGACTTTTAGAGGTGTCCATCTTGATCTGTTATCGAAGAAAGGCTTTAAATCTGCCAGGAAATATAATTTGTGCTTTTCACGCTTGCCGGCAAATATATATAGGTCACAGCATTCATGACCCAGAAATATATCTGAATTTTTCCTTTCGATGACATTATAACTGCATTAATTAACACAATCTGCTACCCTGTGAATTTTATTTCCTATGGGTTTGCTTTGCCACGAAGACTTGCTTTTCGAATCACACGATATGAAGAACTACAGAACAGGTTAAAAAAACAGCTATGCAGCAAGAATCATTATCCTTGGTTGCTCCCCACAAGCATATCTCTAGCATCCCTGAAAATAAAGAAGGGAATGAGTAATCAAGTGCTCAAAGTATGTGAAAAATTATATTTATGTATTGAAAAAGTATGAGTTAAAGAATAAAAATCATTGCACTTGTGACATTTCTACACATGCTCTGTCCCCTTCTTTAGCAGCCAATAAATAGTACCTATGCTGATGGTACCAGCAGCAGCCTGATTACACATCCACCTGCATTGTCCCCTGTGTATTGTGTGTCATCCAGACCTTCTACATACTCACCCACTGCATCAGTTTCACCAGCTGTGGTCCCAGCTGTTGTTCTGCATCTTCCACTCTGTACCAGAGTTTTAACTACATCAGGTTCGTCATACTAAAATTATATTTTTAAAAGCATAACCTAATTTCAAGAACGCAGCAGAGATTTACTGACTCATACTTTTCTTCTTTTTTTTTTATTTTTGGCGTTAGCTCCCTTAAAACTCAATCATAGTCCATACGTGCTACTACATCTAGCTCACCGGATCAATTTTTTTCATGTGAGTTAGCTTTCCATATCACCAGTATCTCTCGCCATTAGGTAAACTCACTCCCGACTTATCAGGTACCTGTAATTTACGTCCCCAGGTCAGGGACGAGAAATCAGCATTACAATCCAACAGACCATTGTAGGGATTGAACCCGCTACCTCGGCATCAGCACACTGGAAGTTTAAGAGCGAGCGCTCATCCATTCCGCCATAATGACTTCCATTAAATATCAAGCAAAGAATCCTACAATGAGCTGACTATACCCAGACATTCTTTACCAGGTGTCTTTCCCTTTGGGCCCAGGGTTGGAGACTGTTAACAAGGAAATATCTAACACCTGAAGAGGAAACATCATCCCAGGTCTAACCCCAGCCTGGGTGTGCAGGGCTGAAACATGACCTGGTTATATCTGAACATATCTCTCCACAGATGAAGTCCCAGTATCAGTTTTGCACAACCTGCTGTTTTCTGAAATTGGAGGGAAGAAGAGCTCTATAACACAGTTCCCAAAGAGACATTGCTTCAATACCAGGTACAGAGGGAAGTCACTACACCAACATCAATCTTCTTCTTCTTCTGCGTTTGTCCAGTATGTTGTTTTAGATGTAACTGCATTGTGCCTGTTTACAGCAGAGCTGCAATATTTTCACCTTTCAGCCGACATATCCGACTTCTTCAGGCATTTGTTGACCGGGTTACCTTCCCGGCAACATCAAACTGATAACAATCATCACAATGATCTGAACGCCAATACATCATACTTAAGAGTTATAACTCAATATTCCAGAAGATTTATCAAACAACCAAATCCATCCCAGCAACTTAACATAAATTAAATGGGTACTTCAAGCACCATCAACTTTTTTGTTCCAGAAACTTGGAAGTGTTTGGTCACATGTTGAATGACTGAAAGTGTTTGATCACATATTGAGAACAGTTTCATCCATTCTCAACCGACTATTCCTTGCAGAAATGAAACAGAAATCAAAAAGAGAAAAGGGATTGACTAAAAATGCTTTCATCATCATGAAATCAGTATTAACATCTAGAGAGATTAACAACACATTGACAATGAGAACTGTCAAATGTTATGTATATTCAACACTAGTATATAGCGCGGAGGCCTGGACAATGAACAAGCAATTAGAAAGTTGCATAGAGTGCATGGAGATGTGGATATACAGAAGAATATGTTGAATTTCATAAAAATAAAAACAATCAACTACAGAAGTTATAGAAAAACTGGGAATGGTAAGAAAAATGATAAAAATAAAAAAAGAAGCAAGTAAAATATTTTGGCAACATTAAAAGACATACACTCTTATAAAAAATATACTGGAGGGTAAGGTTGAAAGGCAAACGAGCAAGAGCTAAACATGATACAAGTAGGAAGGCAGCATCAAGAGATGGACAAACAGCAGTCTGACAGAATGTACAATCAAGACGAGAGGCAGACAGTGTTGGAGATCCATTGCAGCCAACCTTCATTGTGGAGATGGCACTTGATTGATTGCTTCCTTAGGGTCCCAGTAACACAAAGGGATGAGAAGTGTGACAGGTGGAAAAACAAAGATGCAGGCAAATGTTATGTTTTTATTATTTTAGATTTTTTTCTTTTTCGCTTTGACCTCAAGCGTAGTCCATACACATGCTGCTATTTTCAGTGCACTGGACTGATGTTTGCTTTTGGATTAGCTTTCCCTATTACCAGTGTCCCTCAACATCAGGCGAACCCACTCTGATTTCAGAGGTACTTGTAATTTACATCCCCAAGGCAAGGACAAGAACTCAGCATTTTAGTCCAACTGGCCGGTGTAGCTAGTTGTTCTGTTGTTAAAGCCTGCAGTCAACAACAGTTTGTTGAGAATGTGTGAAAGTGTACGATGAAGACGCAGTGAAAAGTGTACGATGAAGACGTGGTGAAAAGTGTACGATGAAGACGTGGTGAAAAGTGTACGATGAAGACTGGGTGAAAGTGTACGATGAAGATACAGTGAAAAGTGTACAATGAAGACTGGGTGAAAAGTGTACGATGAAGACTGGTTAAAAGTGTACAATGAAGACTGGGTTAAAAGTGTACGATGAAGACTGGGTGAAAGTGTACGATGAAGACTGGGTGAAAGTGTACGATGAAGACTGAGTGAAAAGTGTATGATGAAGACTGGGTGAAAGTGTATGATGAAGACTGGATGAAAGTGTACGATGAAGACTGGGTGAAAGTGTACGATGAAGATGCAGTGAAAAGTGTACAATGAAGACTGGGTGAAAAGTGTACGATGAAGACTGGGTTAAAAGTGTACGATGAAGACTTGGTGAAAAGTGAACAATGAAGACTGGATAAAAGTGTACGATGAAGACTGGGTGAAAGTGTACGATGAAGATGCAGTGAAAAGTGTACAATGAAGACTGGGTAAAAAGTGTACGATGAAGACTTGGTGAAAAGTGTACAATGAAGACTTGGTGAAAAGTGTACGATGAAGACTGGATGAAAGTGTACAATGAAGACTGGGTGAAAGTGTACGATGAAGACTGGATGAAAGTGTACGATGAAGACTTGGTGAAAAGTGTACAATGAAGACTTGGTGAAAAGTGTACGATGAAGACTGGATGAAAGTGTACGATGAAGACTGGGTGAAAGTGTACGATGAAGACTGGATGAAAGTGTACGATGAAGACTGGGTGAAAAGTGTACAATGAAGACTGGGTGAAAAGGGTTTGAAATGGCATATTATTGGAAACTGCTGCCGTTGCAAATTTGAAAATGGTATCAAAAAGAGGCTGCGGAGCTGATACTGGAGTCTGAATAAATACACAAAATATGGCTAGGAAGCTCAACGAACTGGAAAGCACACACAGATTAGTTTTTGTATTGGACAAAATACTTCTGTCGAGATAAGCCTTCTTTTAGCTTTATCTGTTTATCATTGTTTTGTTTCCCTTGTTGTAGATAAAGACTGGTCTACATGTTTTCCTGTATTTCAGTGTGTTTTCCCATTTGTTGAGCTTCGTAGTCATATTTTGTGTTTTTATTTCAACTCCTAAATTTTAAAAGAGTGTTTGAAGAACTGACGATGATGTGAATGAATGAAGTAATTCATCTAACTCATTCATAACTTTTTCTTTAATATGTGTTATGTATCTATTCCCGTATGGGTCACAAACAGGCTGATGCACAGCATCCACTGAAGTGCACAGATGTTGCTTTTATATTCTTGTGCCACTTAGGTCAACATCTTCCAACTTCAATGGTTGAAGTTTCTTTTCTGGATGTTTCATGATTACTGCTTCCATCGATGATGAACTGTATTTTTCATGATGCTTTTGTGTTGGCATTCTATGCATTGCATACCTGTGCGGACTGTTGGTTTGTCGAGTCTACTGTCTATTACACTTTTCACATGGGGTGTGAGGAGCATTTTGTGTGGTATTCACTGGCACAGGAACGGAGCATTATGGGGCAAAACTTTGCCTTGGGGTTGGAACCACGACTAACTAACTTACTGGATTCCACCTACCATAGACAGGTTCCCTTCCCAGGTAGAATACATAGCCTTGAACAAACCAAGAAGATTAAAATGTTTGATTGTTGTAAATGAGTGAAGTATGATGCGCTGTTTGATACAGAAGATGTTAAATCATAAATGTTACTAGTGAGTTTGGCCTTTGGGTCAGTTACCACAGTTGACTTGAGTTAGTATTTTATTTTACTGAAATACTGACACGGATTTTTCTTTCTGCTCACGAAAATGTAAATGCAAGTGCCACATCACATTTATATTAATACTGTGGTCATATTATTATGTGCTTAATTCAATAACAAAATATCTAACTTTTGTTGCGGTCAGCTGGTTAGTTGGTGAGCACTCATGAGTCAAAAAATGCGAAGAAAAGTCAAATTACCCTGGTGACTTCTGCTTCGAATTACACAACTGCGCCAACTCCTTTCCGTAAATATAGTCCAACGGCTATGAAATAAAGCACAACAGTAACGAAGGATATAGTTGTTTCAGTGTAATAAGCATGCATAATGTACGTGATTGTCCTCACATAGTGGGTGCTGTGTCTACCTGCTGTCCTGCAGCCTAGCAGACACTTTACGTCTGCCGCTATCACAGACCCAGCAACCTCTGTGCCCCCTCCATTGATTCTAGCTTCAACTCTCTGGCCTGGGAAAAATAGCTCTTCAATTACACTCGAATTCATTTACTAAACAATTCACCTTAACTAAATATTTTCTTTAATATAATATCCATTGATTTATGTTTATTTCTACTGATTTATTTACGTTAATATGTTTACTTAATACCATGAATATAAACGTATCATTACGCCTGGGAAATTAAATAAACAAGCGTATTTCTTCTACAATATTTGCTTTTCGCTTTCTTGCTGGTAATTGAATTTGTGTGTAGTTGGCATTAGCATAGAAAAGAAATATAATAATCAACACGTATTGATTGGTGTAATGAGGAGGGCGATAAAATTGTTAAATAAGCATGTGGTAAATCAGAAAAACATGAACAGCTTGTTATTCGATTGTATGGTGGTCTGTAATATGAGTAATATTACTAATAGTAATAATTATTATTGCTGATGTCCTCTTTCAATTTTACTTTTACTAGTTTATGAGTTATTGTTATTGTTATTGTCTTTTACTCGTGCTGTTATGTTAGGCGTTGTGAGGAGGATTAATTGAAGTCAAAACACCAATGACTAGCTCTTTTCCTTAAAATGTCTCCATGATTTGTGTGCAGTATTGTCTAGAATCAAGTAAATTCCCTAACGGTTTGCTAAACCGGTCACATGTCCGTTACTTACACTATGAATAAAGGCATTAATTCAATTAACTAAATTGCTGCCAACGAATCGTTGTCCCATTTATGTCGTTGTCAATCAACAACACTTGCTAACTGTGTTATTCTTATCTTATTAATGGTGTAGTTAGTATTTGTCCCGTTGTAATGAAAGAGAGTCGTTTAAAAAGGAAGTACTCAAGGCAAGGGCAAATCTAGCCATTTCTACACTAAACGCGATTATCTGCATAGTTTGACATGGTGATGGATGTGACATTATCTTGTAAAGCGAGAAATTTCCGTTCTGACTTGTTTGGCGATGCGGTTTATACAAAAGAGACCATACATTGTTCTGATTCTAACATTGTCAGTTTTGTGGGAATTTCTAATGAAATAAAAATGGGAAAATTAAAAATGCCACCAAGCTGAGAGTTTAGATGATATTGTGTCGCTTGTTGAAGCCCAGTGTTCTTATAATATCTCAAGTCTGTTAGCAATACAATACAGTAACTTAAACCCATGAGAGAAGCATCACGAACTCAGGCTTTATCCCAGCCAGCTGCATGTGCTGGGTTGAACCGTGACCTGGTGGCATCGTAATAATATCAATCAATCAATCAGGTGCCGTCTTCACAATAAAGGTCGGCTGCCATGGATCTCCAACACTGTCTGTCTCTCGCCTTGATTGTATATTCTGTCAAATTTTTCGCCCATTTCTTGATGTTATCTTCCCACTTGTATCGTTGTCTACCTCTTGCTCGCTTGTCCTCATATATTTTGTGTCGCTAGCCCGCTTTGAACTCAATCGTAGTCCATACACACTACTTCTAGTAGTAGCACTGAACTGAATTTGTGTGTAGAATAGCTGTCCCTATTACCACTGTCCCTCGCCATCGGGCAAACCCACTCCGACTTCAGAGGTACTTGTAATTTACGTTCCCAAGTCAAGGACGAGAAGTCAACATTTTAGTCCAACTGTTCGGTGTAGGGGTTGAACACCTTAACTTGGCAACAGCACACCAGATGTTTAAGAACCCGCGTTCTTATCCATTCTACCACGCTGACCTCCATCCTAATAGTAATCTCCTTAGATGTGAAGTTCCTGTACCTGTCTTGCACACCTCGCTGGTTTATGAGGGAAAGGATAGCTCTGTAGCAGTCATCGTGGAGGTAGTACTTAGTTACCGGGTCGGGAGAAAAGACTCCTCCAGATCTTCCTCACTGGAATAGATGCAAGTCCCTCTGAAGATGCAGATGACCTGAATATCAACGCCTCAGACTTAAGGGCTAAAGCTGAAGTCTCCCAGAGGATTCACAAACAATTAAAATAATAAATAATATTAATAGAAGGCGATGCAGGAGGTGGCAACGAATACAGGGGCATGATTGGTTGGTTGGTGTTGAGGTGCTACATAGAGCTTGTACTTTTGTAGGGATGTGAAGCGTGGACAAGGAGTAAACAAACTGAAAATCATCTGATGGCTGTGGAAATGTGGTTACTGGGGAGAATGCAAAGAATGCCATGGACAGACAGAAAAACCAACGACAAAGTCCTACAAGAAACAAATGAAAATCGTAAACTGATTAAAGAAATTAGTCGTAGACAGTCAACATTATTTGGACATGTTATGAGAAGAAATACATTAAAGAACTTTGTTATAATTGGCAAGATCGAGGGGAAGAGAACAAGGGAAAGACAGAGAAGTAAATTCCTGGATGGCTTTACCACATGGCATGGTCGAGACAAGAACACTGAGCTGATCCACGACTCTGGTGATCGAGTGAAATGGCGAATCATGACCGCCCACGCTTACCGGCAAGGCACATGATGGATGGATGGTGATATATATATATATATATATATAAAAAATCCCATCTCATCTCATCATGTTCCTCTTGTACCTTGCGGTGTCGAGGTGAAGTTTAAACATCGTGAGAGTGCCCGATTATGGGCTTCATATATCGATATTCACTTGGACTCTGCTGTTCCCTCCGTCCAACGTTTACATGGTCGGCCTCTTCCCCTGTTTCCATCAGGTCTGTATACCATTGCTTGTTGTGGTTTGCTGTTGAATGGTAACCTATTTGCATGGTCAAACCATTTGACTTGCTGCTTTCTAATAAAATCTAGTGCTGCTTTAACCCCCACTTTAGTCCTGATTTCTTCATTTCTGATCTTATCTCTTCTTGATACATTGAGTATTCTTCTCAGGAATCTCATTTCTGTTATTGTGATTCTTCTTTTCTCTGTTTCTGTCATTGTCCAGGTTTGGCATTGGTAACATAGAGTTGGTAGGAAGATTGTGTTGTAAAGTGCTTTCTTTGTAGCTATTGATACATGTTTGTTCTTTAGTATTGGTGCCATTTGTCCAATGAGTTGGTTTGCCTTATTGCATCTATTTTCGATCTTGTCTTCCGATCTGCCATTTGATAATATTACATTTCCTAGGTACTTGAAACTCGTTACTTGTTTCAATGGATGTTCGTTTAGGTGAATTGTTGTTATTTTTTTCTTCTTTAATTATAGTCTTTACCTCTGTTTTGCTTGTGCTAATTTTCATGTTATGTTCCCTACACATTTCGTTTAGACTATTCACGTGGTCATGTAATTCAGCTTCTGATTTTGCTATTAGTGCCTGGTCGTTGTTTCAAGGGATGTTCGTTTAGGTGAATTGTTGTTGTTTTTTCTTCTTTAGTTATAGTCTTTACCTCTGTTTTGCTTGTGCTAATTTTCATGTTATGTTCACTACGCATTTCGTTTAGACTATTCATGTGGTCTTGTAATTCAGCTTCTGATTTTGCTATTAGTGCCTGGTCGTCCGCAAACAGGAGTTCTCTAATGGTTAGATTTGCAGATGGTTCTTCTTCTGTGTTCTCGTCATGTGGTATTCTTGCGGCCTCTGTTTGGCTGGTTTCTTTACATATGTTGTCTATATATGTTATGAACAAGATAGGGGACAGGACACAACCTTGTCGTACTTCAGATCTTATGGTGAAGGGTTCTGAGTGTCCTCCAGTTGCTCTTACTATGCATTCACTGTTGTTGTATAAGTTTCTACATAGGTTTGTTAGATATGTGCTCACTCCATATTGTTTAAGGATTTCCCACAGCTTGTTTCTATCTACTCTATCAAATGCCTTTTCTTAGGCGAAAAAGGCTAAGTAGAGTGTTTCACTGAATTCGATTGATTTTTCTATAAGTTGTCTAAGAGCAAAAATGGCGTCTGTGCATCCTTTGTTTTTCTTAAATCCAAGTTGTGTTTCGCTTAGCTGGGGTTCCATAGTAGTTCGTTATCTTTTCTCAAGAATTTTACAAAATATTTTTCCAGTATGACTCATCAGTGAAATGCCTCTGTATTGTGTGCAATCTCTTTTGCTGCCTTTGCTTTTTCCAAATTGGGATAATTATGGCATTTCCCCAGTCTCGTGGTGTCTGTTGTTCTACCCAAATATGGTTGAATAGTCTATGTAGCCATGCTGTTCCTACTTCTCTTGCTGCTTCAATTAGTTCATTTGGTATTTCATCTTGTCCTGGTGATTTGCTTAATGGGGCTAATTTGATGGCTTCTATAATTTCTTCTTTTAGTATGTCTGGTTCTAGTTCTTCGGTGGCATCTGTGTAGGTTTCTTGGATTCCTGTGACATCTGATGGGATGTTGAGATGTTGTTCGGAATGCTGCTTCCATCTTATTAGGAATTGTTTTTGTTCACTTATTGGTACTCCATTTTCGCTGTTAATTTTGTGTGTGTGTGTGTGTGTGTGTGTGTGTGTGTGTGTGTGTGTGTGTGTGCGTGTGTGTGCGTGCGTGCGTGCGTACTTACACTCAGGAAATAAATGACCGTAGACCGCGAGGTAGACCAAGAAGACGGTGGAGAGATAATACATGTACAGACCTACAACCTACAAGCGCTTGGAATCAACGACTGGCAAGAGAAGATCAACCAGAGAGACGAATGGAGACGGATTGTATCTGCAGCAAAGAACCTCAATGGCTCGGAACGCTGAAGAAGAAGAAGATATATATATAAATATATTAAAACCAAACAGCCACATTCTTAAAGACATTGGAGAAAATAGACAACTATTGAACATCCAAAAAAAATTTATTTGGGCTTGGCCACAGTATGAGACTTGGGTTTCTAAAAAATATGAGGCGTGGATTGCTAACAAGGCTTGATTTCTAACAAAAAAAAATATGAAACATGGGTTGTTAAAAATATTTGACGATGAGATCCAGATCAAGAGGAAAAGAGGACACCCAAGAACAATTATATCATACAAATATGCAATGGCGTTATGGAACACTTAGGCTGAGCTGAAAGCGCTGCTGGGGGTGGTGGTGGGGGGGGGGGGGGGATTTCAACACCAGTCTTTAGGCTAATTAACCTGACGATGAATGATGATGAAATGCCAACGGGATTAGATTTCTTTTTGTCTATCGTTTATTTTCCCCTTTCCCATGTTATGTCTTTCACAGTCAGATTAGGAATGTCTAGCTAGCTAGTTGGTTAGTCAATTAGTTAGTTAGTTAGTTAGTTAGTTAGTCATTTAGTTAGTTACTTAGTTAGTTAGTTAGCTAGCTAGTTAGTAAGTCAGGCAGGCAAGGAGGTGGGTGGGTGGGTGGTTGGTTAATTGATTGGTTGGTTGGTTGGTTGGTTGGTCTTGGATGTTGTGTGTTGCACAGACTCGAAGGTAGGTAAGTGCTCTGCAATTCCTTGTTCTGCTTCCCATGGTTGGAGAATCGTGGAGTTACTGCACAGCCCTGCTCTCTATATCTTTTGTGACCCAAGCGTGATGTGCATAGTCTCTTTCTGTTTTCCTTCTGCACAATGTAGTTGCGTGAGCTGCTTACAAGGCAGTGCACGTCTGCCCTTTACCCAACCGCCCTCCCCCCCCCCCCCATTAGATCGTGGTTCTTCAACCAACTCCGGCCAGGCCATCTTATCGTTTGCTATCTCCTGCAGCTGCCTCCTTACCCTCCCCCATATTATTTATCCGTGTCTCTATTTCTCTTCTGCGTATGTGTTAGAGATGAAAATTGTCAAATGTTATCTATATTCATCACTACTATACGGCGCTGAAGCCTGAACAATGAGAAAGCAATTAGAGAGTCGATTAGAGACTCTAGTGATGTGGATATATAGAAAGTATGTTGTATTTCATGGAAAGAAAAACAATCAAGTATAGAGATTCAAGAAAAACTGGCAATCGAAAGAGAGTTATTGAAAGAAATAAAGAAGAGGCAAGTGAAATATTTCGGCCATGTTAAAAAATATAACACTCTTATAGACAACGATACACGCGTGAAGATAAGATAAAGAGATGGACGAAAAGCAGTCTCACATAATGTACAATCAAGATGAAAGATAACAGTGATGGAGACTTTTTGCAGCAAACCTTCATTGTGGAGACGGCACCTGGTTGATTGATTCATTCCTGTTTCTTGACCTGTTCGACTCTCCCAGTCGCTACGCTACGGTCAGCTAGCTCGGGGGGGGGGGGGGGTCAGCAGACACGAAAGCGCCCTAACCACCACCACCACGTCAGGATGGAGTCACAACAAGGGACCTTGTGAGTTCGATTCCGGGCTTCGTCGTTCAGTTCACGAGTGCAATTATTTCGGAGACTCCTGGGGATCGTTGCTGGAACTACGGATTTCGTGCTATCTGCGACGATTTCGACAGGCCGCTCCTGCTGAAAGATATCGAGTCACGTGGGATGAAACCAGGAGCAATGCAAGTCAATCATCTTTACATCATTTGAATTACTACGTTTGTCTTGTGTACTCTGAACTTTACAGTGCGTACAACACATGACAATATTCTCGTGTGAACAATGCTTTATTCAACAGAAAATAGTAAGCTACTTGTACAAGGAGCAAACGCTATAACGCATATTAAAAATATGAATAAAATTTGGTGGAACTGGGTAAAGCTGTAGAAATGTAAACAATATAAAATAACACAAAGTAATGAAGCTTTACATAACAGAATTGCGGCACATACAGGACGTTGCGGCGACTAGCCTTCATCAACAAACAAATACATGCACGAAGCACAATATGTAGTACAGGAGAAGATCCTTATGCCTTAATGTAGTCACCGGAGGATCTTCTCCTGTACTATATATTGTTTTTGGTGCATGTATTTATTTGCTGATGAAGGCTAGTGGTCACAACGTCCTGTATGTGTCTAAATTCTGTTATGTAAAGCTGCATTACTTTGTGTTATTTTATATTGTTTACATAATGCATATTAAAGGCGGCATAAAAGTGATACGGCTGTAAGCAGTAAATGGCTGTGATAACTGTGGAATTGGCTATAGTGGGTATGGAAGTGGCTGTGGTAGATGTGGAAATGGCTGTGGTAAGTGTGGAAATGGCTGTGGTAGGTGTGGAAATCGCCGTGGTAGGTGTGGAAATTACTGTGGTAGGTGTGGAAATCGCTGTGGTAGGTGTGGAAATAGCCGTGGTTGGTGTGGAAATTACTGTGGTAGGTGTGGATGGGGGTTCCTAGAAGAAGCGGTTGTGGTGGGAATTGTAGCAGTCGCAGTTTTCCAACAAGTAGTAGTAGCAGTAATAGTAATAGTAATGGTAGTGGTGGTAGCTTTATAAATAATATACTTGATATTAACTATGCGTAAGATAAAATGAAAGAAACTAGGCTGAATCTGTATATATAAAAGAGAATCTCCGTCTGTCTATCTGTCTGTCTGTCTGTCTGTCTGTGTGTCCTTTATGCGTTCGCGAACGGTCCATCCGATTGAGATGAAATTTTCTACACGTCTTCTAATCATTCCCGTGCTGACAACTGTCATAGTTTTTTTTAGTGTACAAACATGTTTTCTTATTATTATTTAATATTTAATTTACATTATAATGTATATATAGCGAGGGGACATAACTTCTAATAGAATTGCTATATATGTAAAATTGTTGCATATTTCTCAAATAGGTGGACCTTTTCGCTGCAGTTATCTACAGGCATATGCGTTATAATCCTCCTCCCCCACCTCCTCCTACCCTCCTCATCCCCCTCCTCATCCCCCTCCATACTCCTCCGCTTCCCTCTTCCTCTTCCCTCTTCCTCCTCCCTCCTCCTCCCTCCTCCCCCTTCTCCTTCCTACCTCCTCCTCCTAATCCCTCCTCCTCCTCCTAATCCCTCCTCCTCCGCCTCCTCTCTCCTCCTCCCCCTCCTCCTCACCTCCTCCTTCTCCTCCCCCTCATCCCTCCTCCTCCCTCTTCCTCCTCCTCTTCCCTCCTCTTCCTCCCTTCTCCCCCTCCTCCCTCTCCTCCTCCCTCCTCCTCCACCCTTTTCCTCCTCCCTCCTCCTCCTCCTCCTCTCTCCTCCCTCCTCTTCCTCCCTCTACCTCCTCCTCCCTCTCCCCCTCCTCATCCTCCCTCCTCCTTCTCCCTCTCCCCTCCTCATCCTCCCTCCTTCTTCTCCCCATCCTCCTCCTCCCTCTTCCTCCTCCCTCCTCCTCCCTCCTCCTCCTCCTCCCTCCTTCTCCCTCCTTCTCCTTCCTCCTCCCTCTTCCTCCTCCCCCTCCTCCTCCCTCCTCCTCCTCCCTCCTCCTCCTTCTTTCTCCTCCTTCTCCTCCTCCTCCCTCCTTCTCCTCTCTCCTCCTCTTCCCTCCTCCTCCCTCCCCCTCCTCCCTCCTCCTCCTAATCCCTCCTCTTCCCTCCTACTCCTCCCTCCTCCTCCTCCCTCCTCCTCCTGTCTCCTCCTCCTGTCTCCTCCTCCTGTCTCCTCCTCCCTCCTCCTCCTCCCTCCGCCGAATATGAATTAAATGATATGCTCCCCACCAGGGACTGGGCGAAGCCGGGCCAGGTCGTCTTTTTTGGGAACGGGAACGGGAGCAGGGGCCGAATATGAATTAAATAAGACGCTCCATTTACCCAAGTTAATTGTTGGGGGAAGATGTAAAGATCTTTCAAGTGCTCTTTCTAATAATAGACAAACAGACAGACAGACAGGCAGGCAGGCAGGCAGACAGACAGACAGTAGTTAGTCGGGAACGGGAACGGGAACTTATATGACTACTTATATGAATTAAATGAGATGCTCCCCATCAGGGTCTGGGCGAAGCCGGGCCGGGTCAGACAGACAGATAGACAGACAGATAGATAGTCGGGAACGGGAACGGGAGCTTATATGACTACTTATATGAATTAAATGAGATGCTCCCCCACCAGGGTCTGGGCGAAGCCGGGCCGGGTCAGCTAGTATTGAATAAACATACAACCAAAAGCATTTCTGGTTATTGCACTAATTATAATGTATTAACTGCAGTTTGTATTTGATATTCAAACCTTCAATAGTGCAATGAGACAGCGTTGTGCAGAGTGAAGGGACATAGAATCATATAACTGACCAGAATTAGTGCTACAAGTCGATTGCCATGACCTGCTAGATTGCGATAACCTGACAAAGTCCGAAGGTAGTAGCTAGTAACCTTAAACATGAATATATGATATGTGGTGGGAGGTGGAGCGCTTATGGGCGTGTCCAGACTGCAGTGACGAGTATTTGTTAACCAATAGCCAATCTATAAGCTAATAGAATTTGACATACGTCACTTTCTGGTTCTAAGAATGTAGATCACACAGAGAATGACTAAAATAATTACTATAAACTACAAACATTCATTAACTGGTGCCTGCGCATAACAGTAGGGATAACATGGTAAGAGAGAATCAGCAATGAAGCTTTCGTGGTGAGAGCAACAAATTCAGCAGGCGAGGAAAAGGCGCTAGCATTGGATAAAACATACTTTGATCAAATCTGAGGATAGTATAACTATAATGTCCCTTCTCTTGAATCGACACGGCGATTGAAATAGTGGGAGACATAATAACACACGGAGAAGAGAATTGACGACAGAGATAAATAACTAGGGTGACCAATGACGAAGATGCAGGAGATAATATAAAAAGATTGGATGGGTTCGCGTGCATTGGTTCATGGCCTACCCCAATGGAGGATAACGGACAAAAGAAAACAAATGTAGAACCGTTAATAACCACAATAGAGGTTATACAGGTCGTAGGGAAAGAGTTAAATATTAACTCTCATTTACGCGTCTGGTGCGTTTATATAAATATCGTTGCAACCATCCGGATTCTGAGCACCTTCTACATTGCGAGCTGCAGAGTTGTGTGCCTGTATGCTATTTCCCAGCGGTTGCGTTTCTCTGCCGTTGTCTGCAATTGGAAGCTGCGGTGCACAATTGTAACTGCTGACGTAATCAGATGATGGAACAATGAATGCGTACCCGTCGATAATTTGAATGGATGAAGAAGAAAACGGCGGGCTGATTTCTGATTGCTTGTTAGCAGAAACATTTTGATAGATGACAATGTTTGTTGCAGGTGCATCCAAATTTATAGCTGATTTACTGATGGACGAATTATCCTCTGGCGCATCTCCACGCGTTGCCTTTATGATGCAGTTGTTGGCACCTATAGTGATTTCATTGATGGAACCTCTGCTTTCGGAATTCCTACCCGTGTTTATGTAAATGTTGGTTTCATTTCCCTGATGTTGTCTCGCGGTGCAGACATTGGATGCACAGTTCTCGTAACAATGAACCAAGCCGAGCTGGTGCTTCTCATTAGTCTGAGTTTCAGGGATTAAGGAAGATTCTTCATATGAAGGTGGCTGATGGATGTCATAGTCTTCCTCCTGCCGCCATTCGCTTGTCCCAGGAGCATGGTTTAAGCAGTCCACAGTTTCGCTGTATTCATTAAGACCGCTATCACAGCTTCTGGTCCTGTTGTCATTGGTGCTAGTCACGCGGGAACTGGAAGCGGTCGTGTGAGTCGTGGCTTGTGCAGCTTTAACTACATCAGTAGAGGTGTAAGCGTTAGGCCGAGACGAAGCCGTTTTCTGTTTTAGAGAGAAATACAGAACTGTTTGATTAAACCTCCTTCATACCCAGTCTACTCACAATTATGTACACATATGAATATACACATACATACACACACCTGCCTTCCCCCTCTTCCCTGCATGCCTGCCCACGCGCACGTACCCTCTACCTACATACAGACAGACAGATAAATACATACTGACAGACAGACATACGACTCGTACATACCGATAAAGAAGTATTAGCGAAGAAAAAATTTAGACGATCCAGATTTGATGGGCAAGTTATGAGGATAAAATAAATGTGAGCATTTAGTAGTAGTAGTAGTAGTAGTAGTAGTAGTAGTAGTAGTAGTAGTAGTAGTAGTAGTAGTAGTAGTAGTAGTAGTAGTAGTAGTAGTAGTAGTAGTAGTAGTAGTAGTAGTAGTAGTAGTAGTAGTAGTAGTAGTAGTAGTAGTAGTAGTAGTAGTAGTAGTTGTTGTTGTTGTTGTTGTTGTTGTCTTCCACTTACACTGTTAGGCGTCGTGGGGAGTAGTAATTGGAGTTCCAGCGCCTGTGATTAGCACCTTTCTTTCATTTTCCTCCATGAGCAGAATTTTTCTAGAATCAAGTGAATTCCATGCCGGTTTGCTAGACTTGCCATAGGTTCCTGATCTACTTAACCCTTAGCATTTATTGACAACTGGAAAGCGTGATATGGAAAAAGCAAGAAAAGGACAACAAGGTAAATACATGAACGGCTTGGCCTCATGGCATGATAGGGACAAGATTAGACCGGATCCTTGACTGGCTAGAGTGTGAAATGGCGAATCATAACGATCCACGCCTGTCGTTATGGTACATGAATACATGATGATAATGATGATGACGGTTTTTTTTTATTATCATTATTGTCTCCCTTAGGAAGCCGTGATCTTTTAGAACTATCAGTTATCTGTCCATGGCAACAAGAATGGATGAATTACCAAAATACGATAAGTAGATTGTGAGCTTTACTAGAACACGATTACAAGAAACAAAATGGACGTTGCGGCCAAAGCCTTCGTCAGCACAGAAAAAAACAACAGAAAACTAATAAAATAATCACTACATAGAAAATACAGAGGTTACTTAGCTGAATCCTGTCTTGGTTGATTGAATGTGTCTAAAGTGTGGAAACGGCCGGATGTGAGATTTGAAACGGGTCGATGGGTAACAGGGATTAGCTGAGACGCCCGATAGGCGGGGGGGGGGGGAGGAGGGGAGAACACCCATGTTGGCGAACGATGAAGGGCGAATTAGCAGTGAACTAAAGCCGGCTATGTGGCGAAGGTTTTAGTTCGCAATTCCGCATACCCAGTTGGCGGGCGCTTGGAATGCAGTACGCCCTGTGTTGGTTAGCATAGGATAACATGTGCATGAGTGCCGGTCGCTCAGAAAGCAATGACAAACCACCGAACGCAAACTTACCAAAAAATCACTAACGGCAAAAGTAATGCTAGGGATGATGGCAACGCTCTGTAAAAGATACGCTATCGCGTTATACTAGTGGGCTATATAGCTGCGGGGAAAAAAGGAGAGAGAGAGAGAGAGAGAGAGAGAGAGAGAGAGAGAGAGAGAGAAAGGAAGAGCGGGGGGGAATTGGAAGTTAAATGAAACTATGTTGGACATTAAGGCCGTGAGGGGAGAGTGTCCCCAACTGGAAGATGAGGCGGTTTTCCAACGTCTTGCGATCACGTTCGTGAGATGCGCACGATTTGAGCGCCGTGACCTGTATGTCCGCCACGCCACAGTGGTCAGAACTGTTGAAGTGCATGGGCACTGGTTTCTGGGCACCACTGCTGATATCAGATAGGTGTTGCCTAAATCTTTCAGCAAAACGTAAGCCTATCTTACCGATATATCTCATGTCACAACGAGTGCAGACGATCGCATAGATAACGTTGCGACTCGTGCATGAGAAACCCTCATGAATGTGGAAAATGGTCTTGGGGAATGTCAGACTCTGGGTTTGAAGTACATATGGGCAGGTCTTACAACGTGATCAAAGACAAGCCATCGTACCCAGAAGAGACGTATGCGGGTGGGGTAGACTACTATGGACCAGCACATCCCTGAGGTTACGATGCCGCCTGTAAGCCACCAGAGGGGCTTCTGAAAAGACATCGCGAGTGATCGAATTATTCTTATCAACAAGAATGGAGAGCGACAGACCGACAGAGAGAGAGAGAGAGAGAGAGAGAGAGAGAGAGAGAGAGAGAGAGAGAGAGAGAGAGAGAGAGAGAGAGAGAGAGAGAGAGAGAGAGAGAGAGAGAGAGAGAGAGAGAGATATGTATATATACCTGCATGGTACTGGTGAGTTCTGCGCGGGCCATCCAGTTCAGCTGACTGTTTGATCTCTGCACACTTCTTTCCGGCCTCCTTGGCTGTTGCGGAGGTTCTTCGTTGGGAGGAGCTTCGTCGGTGGATCTAGTGAAGAAATCAGTTACAAGTTACACGAAGTGACTCGAATTTATAGCTAACGTACTGAATTTCACTTATGATGGTAGTTTTTGTGGAGATTGTACTTTGATAACAGGTGGAGAGAAAAGTTTCTACATCAACCTCAGGTCAATTAATGGCAGGCCTTTTCGGGGATTTGGCGACCAGGGCTGCCAGATTAATTATCCGAGACCAAGTAAGAAGTGATTTTATCAGACAGACAGCCGGATCAACACCTTGTACCACATATGTTGAAAGACAGAAGATCAAATGGTTCGGCCATCTCGTTAGAATGCAACACCGTCAACTACCAGCACTGGCCCTACATCAGAGAAGATCTGATACGAGAGCAAGAGAAGCCCGATAAGAAAATGGATTGACGACATCAAAGATATTGTATAATCGCATTGAATGACACTATCCAGTGTCACCCATCGGGAGCTGAAACGTCAAGTATTCCTCCACACGACGCTTAATGTTACAGAAATATTCTTAGAATATTGTAGACCGAAATGAAGAAAAGTAATGAAATTTTACAAGACCTGAACATGGTGAAATATAACATGACTTATAAACTGAATGGAGTCTGGGAAACTAAAATACTTTGGACATATTAAATGTCCGCCGGCTCCATGGCCGAGGGGTTAGCAGCTTTCTCCGCTAACCCCGAATACTCTCGTCACGTGACGCGACGAGAATTAGCAGTGGTTCGAATCGCAAAAGTGACTAATGAGAGTATGGAGCCGGTCGCTCAGAAAGTCGTGGCGTGCTGATGAGCGTAATCTAGCCTAGGAATCAACATACAGCTGAAAGATGCTGGTGTTGACCGCAATATCCTGAAACAGGATGGAAACGCGGGGGAAAAAAAAAAATATTAAATGTCCAAGTGACTTGGAGAGTACAGTGATGGGAGGCGTGGTTTCTGGGAGAATGGCAGGCGTTGGCCAGCACAAAAGTGGAGACAGAACATGGCAGACATCTTGGGCATGAAGGTTTATGAGGCGGGATAAATGGCCAGAGATGGCGCAATATTTCGGTGGGCCGAGATAAGAGTGACGTTCTGTAACAGACATGCTACATGGGGAGGATGGTGACGACGATGATGTTGATAATGATGTTCATACAAGAGACAACATTGCAGAAATAGACACATTTCAAGCGAAAGAAGAAGAAAACATGATAATGATGACGATGGGGATGATGATGTTGATGTTGATGATGACTATGATAATAATAATAATAATAATAATAATGTTGATGGTGACTATGATGATGTTGATGATAACGATGGGGGATGATGATGGTGGGGATGATGATAATGTTGATGATGATGAGGATGATAATGATGATGATGACGGTGATGCTGAAGATAATTACAATGATGATAATGATGTTGGCTATGATGATGATGATGATGATGATGATGATGATGATGATGATGATGATGATGATGATGATGATGATGATGATGATGATGACGATGGTGATGATGATGACGATGGGAATGATAATGATGACGATAATGGGGGATGATGACGATGATGATGACGGGGTAATGATGATTATGATGACGATGACGATGGGGATAATGAGGATGGGGATAACGATGATGATGATGACGATGATGATGATTATGATGATGATGATTATGGGGATGAGGATAATGGGGTGATGATGATGATGATGATGATGATGATGATGATGATGATGATGATGATGATGATGATGATGATGATGATGATGATGATGATGATGATGATGATGATGGGATGATGATTATGACGATAAGGATGATGATGCTAATAACGATGGGATTATAATCCTGATGACGATGATGATGACAACGACGATGAAGACGACGACGATGATGATATCGATGATTATGTTTCTGATGATGATCAGTCCTGACCTTGTCCTTCTACTATGAGAGATGCCTGAATTTCGCCTAACCCCGAAGGCGTCCCTATTGTCGTTCTTCTTCTCTCGGGCAATCCTTCGCACCAGCACCACAGCCACGGCAATGACAACAAACGCCAACGCCAACAAAGTCAACACAGCTGCTGTTATAATGAAGGGAAGACCTGATTTCTCTGCAATAAAACAGAACAGATGTAAGCAACGAAATTAAAGAGGAAATTCAATTAATACACGTGTAGGGTAAATAGCGCATTTTATTTTAGTAGATGTTGTAGTGCATAGTATATCTTATTTCCAGAATTGATTCTAGTTTGAATTTCTTCCTTTATGATGTTGGAGCAGTTGAAGATTATACCCAGGTATTTGTATGTTTCCGTTCTTTTAATGGTCATATTATCTATGTGTATGTGGCCAGAGTTTTTAGCCATTCCTTCTCTTGAAATTGCCATATATTCTGTCTAATCTTGGTTGATAACCAGCCCCATCTGTTGGGCTTTTTCCTTTAAGTGAGTCAATATTTCCAATGTCTTTTGTTCATTTTCCCCTATAATATCTATATTATCTGCATAACCAAGCAGCTTGGATGTTCCTCCAATATCACATTCCTCCTTTACCTTCCTTACAACTTTATCTAGAGCCAGATTGAAGTATTGACTTACTTATGATCTGTTTAAGTCCCCGCTAATCACTGGTATCATGGAATGGAAGATAATATGGAAACAAAACTCGCTTACACTCAGGAAATAGACCAAGAAGACTGTGGAGAGATAATATATATACAGACCTACAAGCACTTTGAATCAACGACTGGCAAGAGAAGGTCAACCAGAGAGACGAATGGAAACGGATTGTATCTGCAGCAAAGAACATCAATGGCTCGGAACGCTGAAGAAGAAGAAGAAGAAGAAGAAGAAGAAGAAGAAGAAGAAGAAGAAGAAGAAGAAGAAGGGTATATAGTACTATATACTTAGAACATGTTTTGCTGTATAGCAGTGAATTATGGTACGTGAATGAACAAATTAGGAAGCGTTTTCGTGTTTTTCCTTTTTGCTCTCATTCTCCGTGAAATCAAGCCTAGTCAACACACTACTTCTAGTAGTGCTGGACTGAATTTTGCGTGTGGATTAGCTTTCCCTATTATGAGTGTCCCTCGCCATCAGGCGAACCCACTTGTCACCGCCTCACTTGCACATTTAGTAAAGGGCTGCAATTCCAGCCCAAGGGAAACCATTGAGTCGAGCAGGACCCGAGTAATCTAGACCCTTCTCGAAAGAGATGGTCCCCAAGTCCATGATTCCGTGGACACTGATGTGGCCCGCCTAATGCGGGGTCCACGAGGAACTCGGACAGAGTTACCGCCCGTGTCGAGTTAGGACACGCGGAGACCGGCAGAGGACAGATGGACTTGAGAGAGGCAACAGGGCCTGCCTTTGAGGGACTCTATAGATATCAATAGATATATAGACATAGGCTAGATAGTTTGCTAGACTGATAAATGATACTTATGTGTTTGATGATTACTATTTGGGAGATGTAATAGAGCGCGGGTCTGTTTACCCACTGCGCCAACGCATACTGTATATGTAAATACAATAAATATTCGATCTCATAACGAACAGATTTATTGTTGCCTGTATGAACCCAAGTTTAGTTATCTAGATACGAGCAAGACTATGACAGGCTATTTGGGGGCTAGTTTTCCGGTTTTGGCATAGAATGTGTTCTTAAAAACCTATTAAATGCCATGTAAAATTAATTATTTAATCATATCACATTGATTTTTGATAACACATTGATTTGTTTAAATCAAAGAAATTGTTAACGTTACAAGGGTACATAAAACTAGTAGCTATCTAGCGATAAAATAGAAGTAATCTGAGTCCCTCGGCAATGTCTCACCATTGCCTCCACAGCGCCTCTTTATTTTGATTCTGTAAACAATTTTTTTTTGACATGTTACTATTTTGACATTTTTTTTTGTGACAGTCACTAATGTGTTCTCGCTCCACGAGCAGATTGTTCCGCAACAAGTGCCGCGTCCAACCGATGAAACCTTTCCCACAGTAACGAGAATGCAAGATAACATCGAGGAGCTTCAAAATTCAGAGCTAAGTTTCACCTCATACTCATTGTACTTCTAAGCTGTACTTCCCATGTTTCATCAATGTATTATGTTGTTTCATATTGATTTGGTTGCATATTCATGAACTTTTCACCAATATAACCTTGCATTTTGATTTACACATTAATAAGTAAGGGAGTTAACAAAATTTTCGAGTACACAAGATTTTTTCTAAGGGATTTAACTTTAGAAACATTACATACAAGTAAAACACAAAATGTCTTCCATAGATAAATGCATTGAGCAAGGAATAAAGTTAGGTTATAAAGAAGAAAAACTGTCAGAATGGGCACAGAAAACACACGCAGAAAACGTTGCCCGTGAAGAAAGAGCGATAGAACGAGAGGAAAGGAAACTTCAAATGGAAGCCGAAGAAAAGAAATTGCAGATGCAAGCCGAAGAAAAGAAATTGCAGATGCAAGCAGATGAAAAGAAATTGCAAATCGAAGCCGATGAAAAGAAATTACAGATGGAACTTGAGGCCGCCGCCAAACAGGCCCAGTTGAATGCCGAGACACAGATTAAACTAAAACAGATGGAAATGGAGTCCAACACAGAAATATCAATAAATAAGTTAAGAAGCAAAGAAGAGGAACAAAAATATAATAAATATAAAGGTCTCGTGAAGGCTTTCTGTTCTGGAGATTCCATCTCCGCTTACTTAGAAAATTTTGAATGTCTCATGTCTCATCATAAAATCAGTAAATCAGATTGGGCATTTATTCTAATGAGAAATTTGGCTCTTGAACCACTGAAAGTAATAGAAACAATACCACAGGAAATGCGAAAAGACTATGAGTACCTAAAACAACGCATTCTCCAACATTTTTCTTTAGACACTGCAGGTTACCAACAACAATTCGCCAAATTATCTCCACAACCAAACCAAACCTTCATAGATTATGTCAGTACAGTCCAAGACATATGCACAAAATGGATTAACTCGGCTAAAACCAACAATAGCCATGATAAACTTAAGGAACTAATTATAATAGATAAAATAGTTAGCACCATCCCCACACCTTTTGCCAAGTTCTTAAAACAAATGGATTGTAAGAGCATTCAGGAAATCGAGGCGAAAGGAAATGCATTTTTTACAGCAAATAGGGATATTTTTCAACATAATATAAGTCACAATGATACAGCAGCTGCAGTAGTGAACACCAAATACTCCAAACAATCACAGAGCAGATTTAAACCACGATCCAATGTCGATAAAGTAGTAAGGTGCCAATATTGCAATTTTCATCACGACAGTTACGGTATGTGTGACAAATCACCCACCTACCCTGAACACCTCAAAAAGATGGTAGAGAAGCAAACAGCTAAACGCATGGCTTACCACAGAGCAATTAAATGTTATTTCTGCAATAGCTGGGGTCACTATAATAAAGATTGTCAAGGCCGAAAGTTATTGAAACAGGCCAATGCGGCATTAGTAGAAACGTCGACTGACGAAGAGCTTGAGTCACTAAATGAATGTGAAAATCAACACGACAATGAAAGCGAGCTTGGGAATGCTGTACACGTCATAAACACCATAACAGACAGTAATTGCAACACCTGTACAAAGTTCCAACGTGACACAACACTACATTGTGGTGACATAATCCCAATTGCAAATGAAATAGCTAACGCTGCCTTATCATCTACAGGCAAGCTAGTTTTTTTATACAGGGTTTGTTAACAACAAAAAGGGCACGTTAATTCGTGATTCCGGCGCAACTCTCTGTGGAGTGAGGAGAACATTAATAGACGCTAAAGACTACACAGACAAACATGTGACGTGTCGCACATTTTCAGGTACAATAGAGAAATACCCCCTTGCTTTGGTCGAAATTCAAACACCGTTCATATCGGGGCGAGTATTGTGTGCTATCCTTGAAAATCCCGTCGCGGATATTATACTTGGTAATTTACCCAACATACATCCATGCTCTGAAACAGAAATAAAAAGGTGGGAGCAAAAACACGGTATCCACCACAGAAATAGCAACACAAAAGAGAAACACCATTCTTGCTTGTCTCAAACTGCCAAAATACCAAGGGAGACAACCACTGAGGTAATTCAGGAAGAATTTACCGAGGTGTACAATGCAGGGGCGGTCGAATCAAGAAACGATACGACCGAATTAAAACCTCGAATTGAGGATGCGACCAAACTACCAAGTACCGAACCTGTAAATGTGCAACAAGACACACAACACACAAACGCAATAACACGACAGACAACCCACAAAACCAACACCGACCAACTACAGGAATCATTAGAAATAGTAGCGCCAAACTCAACTAACATCAATTTTGGAAATGAACATAAAAATGACCCTACACTAGCACCATACTTTAAGTTAGTAGGCCTTAAGCCAAAATTAACAAAGAACGCATCGTGGACATTTAGGCTACAGAACAACATCTTAACGAGATTTTACACAACAAACCAAACCACAACACAGCAAATAGTGTTACCACAAGCACATCGAGACAAAGTGCTAAAATTAGCCCATGACTCCCCTTTTGGAGGTCATATGACATACGAAATGACCAGGGCTATTGTCCTGACCCAGTTTTATTGGCCAAAGTTCGACCAACACATTAAAACCTTTTGTACATCTTGTGTTATATGTCAGAAAATGGTCAACAAGGGGAATAACCCTACTGCATTCTCTTTAAATAGAAACTTGAAATTATCCCATATAAATATGTTGAACCCATATTATGTTAGACAGAACAATGAGACAAATGAACTGACTCAATGAACTGGCGACGGAGACGAAACGACAATTTCTCAACGAAATGACACCTCGACAAACGAAGCATCGTTAACGACACAATCTTACGACGACGAAAACGACAAAGACATATGTACATTACCGACAATCTGTGATATCGACAACGACAACAAATGTGACGACATATTGACAACGATTGATCTCAACGACGACGACAATGACATTGAAGACAATTTACAAACAGTGGCATCTGTGGTAAATCAGACAGACGTGGACAACACTGAAATCCCTGTACCAATCATGACTGACAACGGAAGTGTAAATGACATACATATCTCTGACACTTTGACACAACAACAGCGACAAGACATTTTGACTATCCTTGACGAGTATAAAGCTATCATTTCTAACAAACTTGGTCACAGAATTTCTGAAGGAAAATTGTTGACTGATGATAAAATTGTTTCTAAGATCCTTAAGCTAGAAGTACCTACCACAAAGAAGCAAGTTAGAAGTTTACTAGGTCTGATTAACTATTATTCTAAATTTATTCCACATTGGGCAGAACTAACCTCAGTTTTTTCTGATATGTTAACTAAAAATCATCCATCAAAAATTTGTAAAAGTACCAGCTTAGATGATGCAATGTGTAAATTGAAACATATTTTTTCTAATCCACCAGTCTTACGATTACCCAACATAAATTTACCCTTTATTTTGACCACAGATGCGAGCGCTATCGCAATAGGAGGATGCTTGATGCAGGAAATGGATGGCATAAAACACCCAATTCTCTATGTAAGCCGCAAACTAAAGAAGGCTGAGACTCGGTATGCCACAGTTGAATTAGAGTGTTTAAGCCTAGTGTTTTGTATATTGAGATTATCGAAGTTCCTCTTAGGGAGTCACTTTGTGGTCCTCACTGACAGTTCGCCATTATTAGTCCTTAACCAGGGGTCGCCTAAAAACCATCGGCTACAAAGATGGTGTCTTCTACTTCAAGATTTCGACTTCGAAATCCGCCACATCAGAGGCACCGACAACATTGTGGCTGACCTTTTGTCACGGCAGGTGAATGCGCCAGTAGAATGACTCTGATCACATCGACCATTAGCCATACTATAAACTGTGATACTTTTAGTCGGTTGCATATTACAGTGGAACTCTACACCTGCTAGAGTACTCTCAGTGATTAGTTGAATTACGACACCCAAGAACATGATACGTTACTTTGAGAACTATACCATCAAGTGCCTAAGCGCTAGAACACTTCCAGCAAGAAACAGTAACTGTGTTTGTGTCAACCAATAAGATCAAACAACGAACTAACTCCGAATTCTGTAAGAACTCGTTATATAGGACATTAAGAACATGCCATACTTGCTGTTACTACGTAACTTTACAAACAGCCGAAACAGAACCCCATCGACTACGACACTCAAGAGACAGCCATACTAGCTTTACCATTCATGGCATAACACGCTAGCGACAGGAGAACGACGCGCACATCATCGTTGGATTTAATTAATTAATTAGTTTAGGATTAAATATGTATTATATTTCCATTATTGTTGTATATAAATTGTATTCACCTGTAATTTGTACATATTCGACATTAATATTACAGGCGGTACCATTCCTAAGCTAAAGAACCGTCCTATACAATTGTCTCTATTTAAATTGTAACCCATTTGTCATTCATCGTACAAGAAGTACGTATTTACTTAAAGGGCAAATATCGCCTAGCCCATTTTTTCTAAGGGCAATAACACTTACCTCAACTTTAATTATATATTTTAACCAAATACTATTTTTAATGAAAAATGAGTGAATGACTGGGTGAATGGATTAAATGAGAGAACGATACACTTGGCGGACAAATTGTACGCAAACCGTATTTATTTTAATTTGTCTGCGTCTTTCATGTAAATTGTATGACTTGTCTAATTTGTGAATACATGTGTAGTACTTAGTTTAATAGTGAGTTAATATACTTAGCTTAGCAGTTAGGATACATCCAAGCACCACTACTTGGAATGCCTGTTCATGTATTGCACACAGTGCAGTAGTTCATGATTGAGGTTATCCCAACTTGTGACGCTTGGAAATACGCCACACATTCAGCACTCACAGTACACAAACCTTAAAACTCAACACTATCAAGTTAAAATACAGTCACTTTATTAGAAACATCAACTTATTAGTCAAAGCACACTAACAAGCCAACAGGGACACTTGTAGTATGAGGGGGATAAAATAACAAGGTAACTACATATTTAGCATTACATAACATACGGGAGTAAAAGTGTATAGAAATACACACACAGATCAAGATTTGAAGGTGTACTTATTTAGCCAAGACTTCGGTCTTGTTAACCCTCTATTATATAGGGGTTATTTGTCTGGGTACCATTTAGGGTACTATGAGAAGGGCAAGTTGTAAATACAACTACTAAAATGCCACGTAACTTCGGTCTGATAAGCATATTTAAGCACACGAGAGACAGGGATCTCTGCACCAAATCAGACAAGTGTTGTATGGTAGAATACATGAGTTTTTAGTGCTAATAGGTAGGTTGCCAGGTTACTATCCACCAAACTACAAACACCAACTGTATGTGATTCGGTGACAGAATTAGAACGGATCTAATTCCCAACAACAAATCATGTCACGGGGGAGGAGGGATCCTGTCACCGCCTCACTTGCACATTTAGTAAAGGGCTGCAATTCCAGCCCAAGGGAAACCATTGAGTCGAGCAGGACCCGAGTAATCTAGACCCTTCTCGAAAGAGATGGTCCCCAAGTCCATGATTCCGTGGACACTGATGTGGCCCGCCTAATGCGGGGTCCACGAGGAACTCGGACAGAGTTACCGCCCGTGTCGAGTTAGGACACGCGGAGACCGGCAGAGGACAGATGGACTTGAGAGAGGCAACAGGGCCTGCCTTTGAGGGACTCTATAGATATCAATAGATATATAGACATAGGCTAGATAGTTTGCTAGACTGTTAAATGATACTTATGTGTTTGATGTTTACTATTTGGGAGATGTAATAGAGCGCGGGTCTGTTTACCCACTGCGCCAACGCATACTGTATATGTAAATACAATAAATATTCGATCTCATAACGAACAGATTTATTGTTGCCTGTATGAACCCAAGTTTAGTTATCTAGATACGAGCAAGACTATGACACCACTCCGACTTCAGACGTACTTGTAATTTACGTCCCCAAGTCAAGGAAGAGAGGTCAACATGTTAGTCCAGCTGGCCGAATTAGGGATTGAACCCGCTACCTCGGCATCAGCATACCGGATGTTCAAGAATAGGAAGAGTTTAGTTGCAATGGACATTTGGTTCCTGAGTGGAATGTTACAAATACCTTCAGCTGCCTGAGTAATTAACGTGGATTGCTTGGAAGAGGCTAGCGAAACTAGAACATTATATGCAACCACAATGGTGTATTTTTAATGACTGTGCAGTGTTTGAAAATATTACCGGTCCAAGTTTTGTTTTTACCTATTATGTTGCATGAACGTTACATAGGGTGAATACAAAACTTTGACCTGCAATATTTTCAAATATTGCGCATTTATTAAAAAATACACCCTATACTTGTATAAGAAAGAGACAAACAGCTTTCTTTAGTCGTTTGATGAGAAGAGGGGCATTGGTTTCTGGAGGAAAAGGCAGAAGTCCACTAGCACGAAGGTGGACACAGGACATTGCAGAAACCTTGGGCATGAGTGTGCATGAGGCGGGAGCAGGGGGGATGCCCAGAGATCAAAAAACATTTAAGCGGGTCTAGGGTTGCCAATGCCGGTCTCCCTGGTCTATGGGCTACACGACTTTCTCCGTAATCCCATATACTCTCGTGAGTAACGTGACATGGTTCTCAATCTTTTTTGGCCCGTGCCCCCCTTCACCATATTTTCAGAACGTCATCCCCCCCCCCCTTTCATATTTCCTATCTAAAAATCCCCTACACAGTATACGTAAAAATGGAAGGTAAATTTAATAGCATATACTAAAACAAGTCAAAATAAGAGGACAAAGGAGGACATATTGAATGTTTCATTTGAATCGTTTGAGAATAAACCCACAATCAGTACAATTGTATGACAATAGCTGGCAATAGGTGTATCTTACTGTTAGTGAATCGACCAAGAAACAATCATGTTAACAAAATAAATATAAATTCAATGGAGGCCTTTTTCAAAATGCTGAAAAACAATATTTATACAGCCGATTATACAGTATTACCTTATAATCTTTATTAATTACACAAAATATTTCTCGGAGGAGCCAACTTTTCGTAGAATATCCTCGTTAGCAATTTACATATGCATACAAAGGTTCACAGGTAAGATTCTTCAAATTGTACTTGATGAGAATGATGCCCTTTACAGAGTCGAGTAAGAGTCTGCTCCTTTCCTTTGTCCATTGAGCGTATTAATCAAGGAGAACAATCTTTCCACATTGCCATTGTGTCCAGGGATACAGAAGAATACTTCATAAAAATGCATAGACTTTGTACATTTTAACAATGTAAACATATGGTTGAATGTAGATACATTGTAAGTTGTAACAACAATACATAAAAAATTATAACATAAAAAATAAGAAAAGCCGGACATTTTAAAGGTTTAAAGCTTTGCCTGCCGGACGGAGAATATTAGGCTAAAAAGGAGGACATGTCCTCTTTTCGCCAGATGTCTAGCAACCCTAAGCGGGTCATGATGAGAGCCAGTAGAATTTTGCCGAGAAGCTAAAAAGCCTTGCTCTAGCCTTGCTCGATTTGGGAGACCCGAGTTCAAATCCTCGTTACCGTGATAAATTTATTTTTTTTTATGTCGGGGGATAAAAGAAAAGTCTAACACTCACAGTTCGCGACGATTGCACTAGCCAGGCGGCCATAATTCCTCAGGTACAAGACCCCCCTTCCCCCCAACAGCCACCCGCCCTACACAGCAAGGTACTATACTATAGGCTGTGATGACAGTTTTAATAATGGTGAGAGCGGTGTTCTACAAAGGCAGGCTACATCCTCTTCTTCCTCTTCTTCTTCTTCTTCTTCTTCTTCTTTCCTTCTCTTCATGCGTCAGTATAAATCAATGCAAGGAAAGCGTCAGTCAACTTAAGCTTATTGACATCTCCCTAAAGTGTGTCCTCACATGGAGCGAGTGTTGGGCAACGACAATTTTCTCTGTTCTACGTATTTTGGACACTCCTGCAACAATTGTTTAGCTTTCATTTTACCAGTTCAACAATTACAATCATCAGCATCTCCTATCCTTAGTTTATTAAACATGCGGTATTTCAGCCTGTTGTAGAGTCTGAAGTGGGTTACTCATTCTTTTCGTTTGAGTTGGTAATTAAGCATCATCTGTCCGGTGACCTGTATGCACGATTCACACTTGGTTCTGTAAATGCTTCTTACAAACAACTGGGAAATCATTACCTTCTTTGGACAACAATTCCTTTCGATTTAATGTCCGAATTGTGGCTGACTCGGTTACAGGACTATTAATCTGAACCAGGCGATGGACCCTTCTGAGGTTGAACGGGGTAGGGGTAATGGCAATGGTAGAATGGAACTGGCAATCAGAGATAACTGGCAACCAGAAAGACGATATATGCTACCTGTAGAGTGTTGATGGTAAACCAGACGACAGTTTAGTTGTACAAGTTCATTGTGTCAAGCACATATGCATTAGGGAAATTATTACCGTCTTGAGATGACTTTTCAGTCTTTGTGGTTTCGTGAATTTTCATTTGTACCTCACCTGAGGACAAAAGAAGTCAATAAATTTAAGATTTGTTTCGGAATAGTTTAAATAAAATGTGTAGGAAACATAACATGAAAATTAACACAAGTAAAACAGAGGTAATGACTATAACTAAAGACGAAGAAACAAATAACAACGATTCACCTAAACGAACACCCCTGAAATAAGTAAAGAGTTTCAAGTACCTAGGAAGTATATCATCATCAAATGGCAAATCAGAAGACGAGATCGAAAATAGATGCAATAAAGCAAACCAACTCATTGAACAAATGGCACCAATACTAAAGAACAAACATGCATCAATAGCTACTAAGAAAGCACTTTACAACACAATATTCCTACAAACTCTATGTTACCAACGCCAAACCTGGACAATGACAGAAAAAGAGAAAAGAAGAATCACAACAACAGAAATGAGATTCCTGAGAAGAATAGTCAATGTATTAAGAAGAGAGAGGATCAGAAATGAAGAAATCAGGACTAAAGTAGGGGTTACAGCAGCGCTAGATTTTATTAGAAGGCAATAAGTTAAATGGTTTGGCCATGCAACTAGGTTACCAACTAACAGTATACCACAACAAGCAATGATGTATAGACCAAATGGAAGCAGAGGAAGAGGCCGACCACGTAAATGGACGGAGGGAATAGCAGAGTCCATAGGAATATCGATACATGAAGCCCACAAGAGGGCACTCTCCCGCTGTTTAATCTTCACCCCAAGGTACAAGAGGAACGTGGTGAGATGAGATGTTTCGGAACTGCGTTTATCTTTTTGTATGGTTTAACTCTGAAAGGCCCGGATGTTTGTAACTTAGATGTTAATAAAGGCAGGTTCACAAATCCCCGAAATGCCGAGTTGAGAGTTCGAAATCAACCGTAGGCAGACTGCTTTGCGTTGGTTTCGATAGCATGATCGTCGCCCGTTCAGAAAGCAAAGGCAAACTTCTTCTTCTTCTTCTTCAGCATTCCGAGCCATTGAGGTTCTTTGCTACAGATACAAGCCGTCTCCATTCGTCTCTCTGGTTGACCTTCTCTTGCCATTTATTTCTTGAGTGTAAGCGAGTTTTGTTTCCCTACTATCTTCCATTCTTTCTATATGCACCAGCCATTGCAGCCTTCATGATACCAGTGATTAGCGGGGACTTAAACAGATAATAAATCTCTTTGTTGCCTCTTCTTTTCCACTCTCCACTTTGTGTATCCCTAATGGGCCTTAAGATACCTCTTGAGACTTTGTTCTCAAAGGTTTATAACAAGGCTTCGTCTAAAGGCAAACTACTGAACGTAAAATTTCCTACTTAATCACAAAAAGCCAATAAATACTGGATTTGTTCTTAACGAACTGTAATAGAACATGCAATTAATTTTTTTTTTTTTTTTTTTATTTGTTGTTTTTGGTAATCTTGAAGGATTCATGATATTGAAGGGATCCGCTGTAGCGCAGTGGCTAGGTCACCTGCCTACCGAACCGCTGGACATGTGCTCGAATACCCTCTACCTGAGGTTATTTTTAGAAACTGACCTGAGCTCTCAGGTCGACCGAG
>OY992890.1:92626161-92633661 GCA_963921405.1 Cepaea hortensis
AGGGCAGTGCAATACACCTCACTATGAACCTCACAAGTCAGTGTACTTATCCATGCGCTAGTGTAAGATTTGCTTCATCTAGACCAGTGGTTCTCAGCCTTTGTTTGGCCCATGAACCACTTCACCATATGTTCAGAATGTCTTTCACCCCCCTTTCGTATTTCCTCCTTATAACCCCCCCCCCTCTTCCCCGTCGCCCCTACACAATATACGTAACAATTGAAGCAAAATTTAATAACACATACTAGAACAAGTCTAGACATCAACATATAACGTGATTTGCGGGTCTATTTACGTTATAAAACGAATTTCAGAAGGGCGAGACGTACAGAACCGTAAAGTATGGAGGGAAAAACAATATCAAGTAATCGGTTCTTGTATTAACGCGATCTTGAAATGATCTTAATTCCCATTCCCCCCCCCCCCGGAAACCCTAAAATCCCCCTCCCCCTGAGTGGGGGGGGGGGATTCCCCACCGGTTGAGAACCACTGTTCTAGACAGATTCAATCCAAGTTCACGGGTTCTATAATATCTACACATGGGTAGGTTTTTTCCCTAATAATTTTGCCAGAGCGGTGCCTAAAGGCCTGCTCTTTGCGATTTCCAACTTCTACGGGATTTTTAAAGTGCACAACTTGTATAAGGGACCTCCAGTATTCGCCCCTATCTGAGAAGGTTAAATATCTTATCTCACTACCCAAGAGATCAAGTGGGCGTGTAATAACACCAGATACACATGATGTGTGGAGGAGGGAAAACTGTTTGGGGCGTAAAGTGTTAGGCCTACACATATTCTAGGAAACGACATATGATTTAGGTAACCATTTCTCTTCCTCGTTGTACAACAATTTCCTGAATTGGCCAGGATGCATCATCCAACACTAACGTGACAGCACTCATGACATATACATGACTGCCCTGTCTCTCTTAGACGATGTCCAAGAGCAAGGATACGTTGTGGCCAATTAGTTAATATACAGCTTTGTTTCGTCCTCTACCACGATTCTTCCTGCTAGCGCCAAATTGTATTCCTGGTTCCATCTATCGTGGTAGCGTGAAGTCTTTGATTAATTAGTTAATGCACAGCTCTGTTACGCCCCCTACTACGATTCTTCCTGCTAGTGCCAACCTGTATTCCTGATTCCACCAATCGTGACCGTAGACAGTCATGTCTCCCTTACAGAACCTCAATGTTGTCACTGAAGGCCACCCAATCGGCACGTTATTTCCACGTACACCGGTTAGCTTGGACAACAGAGCCACTTTCTTTTCTATGAATGCTAGTACCATCAAGACTGGGTCGACACTGGAACTGTACTGATCGGGAATATATTCCTCCCAGCCTGCACTAGGGGTTGACCTAATGGCCACTGTCTGGTAGGCGAATGTACTAATAAGTAAAAATAACTAAACTAAAGGCCCCGTTAAGACGTATTCGTGAGTATTGGATAAATGATGCCAGAATACGGGACTCTACCGAGGCCCCGTAATTGGAATGAGTAACAAGGGTTAAGTAGGTAAGGAACTTACGTCTGGTCTAGACAACCGGTAGAGAATTTACTTGATCCTAAAATTCTGATCGAGATTCATGGAGGAAATGGGAGGAAAGGACACAGGCGCCGGAACTTCAGTTACCCCTCCTCACGACGCCTAACGGCATAAGTGTAATAATAACAAACAAACAAACAAACACGATGCCAGACCCTTATATGTATAAACCTGTCGGAATTCTACGAGTGATGGGGATCTTTATCACGCTGACCGCCATCATATGATGTGATATTTGTCACCCTGCTCGCCTTTACTTCCTAGGCCATTTTGGTACCAATTTTAGGCTAGGTGGACCTGGAAGGCAATGTCAATGTTAAAAATATATCTCCGTGTGGATTCGAACCCATGATCGTAGGGCCTACATGCAAGCGACTAGCCGCGCCTAAAAGTACTAAAGTTAATCTGTATAAAACAAGGGGACATAGATGGATATCAAACATAGATTATATTAATTTGTAGGAAACAACATGAAATAAACAGAGATTAAACACACACCTGACAACTGATACAAATTAAGCTACAATCACATCAGATTCTTAGTCATAGTGAAACCATTGCCTAGATTTAGAGAGCCAATGGCCGTTTCTGTTCAGTTCAATGCGTGTAGATGCTTAGTGCGACAAACGAATGGAAACTTTATGCATACTTCAAGTATTACTTGTATATTATCCTGACACGCGGGAGTACGTGGCAATTAGAATGCAGATTCGTTTGTTTCCAAAGTGTCCATATTGGGCAATTTTGAAATGGGAACAAATTAAATAGTGCAAGGACGGGTTGGGAGGGGGGGGGGCACTTATATAAAATGTTACAGCATGCATTGAAGCATAAATGCGCAACTTGAAGGAACATAAAGTGTACAAGTGCTCAAGGTGATGCAGGCAAAGGCATACCTCAGAGTAGCTGCAGACACAGATCACTCGTTGCATGAGGCACTGGACGCCGTTAAGGGTCAGCGACTGATAAGAGGGAAATCATGGATGGCTCAGGCGGAGGATACGATCAGGCAGGTGTGCCCCTTGGAGAACATTAGGCGTGGAGAGGAGTGGGTCAGAGTGTCAGCGGAACAGTCAGACTTGTGCAGAGTTATAATCACATTGAGCCGGGAGTGCAGGGAATGGCCAGCAGGGGCCACGGAAGTGGAAATCCAGCAATTAATTCAAGATAATGCTCGCTCAGGTGATGTGATTATCTACACAGATGGGTCGGTGTTGAGAGGTAGGAGAAGTGCCTGGGGGTTCTTAGCAAAAGCCACTGGTCGACGTTTGGTGCAGGAGAGTCTGGCATATGATACGACAACATCTAGCTTAAGAATGAATGTGGAGGCGGTCAGTGCAGCTTTCCGCTGGATGGAGAATACGATACACACACACACACACACACACACACGCGCGCGCACACACACACACACACACACACACATCGTGATTGTAACTGACTCAGAAAGCATGCTGAGTAGAGTGAAGACAGGCAAGCTTCGTGCAGAGTGGCTTGCTTCGCTTCGGAAGTCACGGGTGACAAGCATCATCTGGATCTTTTCTCCGGGGCATGCCGGTGTGCTGGGGAATGAACAGGCGGACAGATTGGCTGGCTCGGCAAAACTTGGTGGAGTATTGATGCATGACAAAGCAGACGTGGTTGCGGCCTTGTGGGAGCACGTGTACACCTCGGAGGAGCAAATGTATTACCATAGTCTGGCAAGAATGAGACAGCGAGGTGTGACGAGGGGATCTGGCCGACGCTCGACGCTCAGAGGAAAGGCGAGACGGACATATAATCAGATTGCTACTGGTACTATTAGTGTTGGAACTCTTCGTTGACTGCTGAGGATGGGGATGGAGCGCTTATGGGAATGCCCCGATTGCTGTGATGTCGGTTCCTAAATCAATCAAGCAATCACTCAATCAATCAATCAAAGTGTACAACAAAACTAGTAAAACACGTCGTATACGATGTTGTGTTAGCTTGTTATTCAACCAGATTGCGAATAGGGAAGTTAACACACACCCACTTATATATCTGCTGAGGATTGAGCACTTTTAGGCGTGTCCCCGGAGTTGGGGCAAGGCTTTTTTTTAAAAACCAATAACCAGTCTAATCAGTGCAGTGCTGTTATTGCCTTGTTGACTAATCGCGTTGTTCATTCGAACAAGCAGTATGAACTGGGCTGGTCACTTGACTCGCGTGCCAGATCACAGGCTCCCTAAACGAATTTTTTACGGCGAGCTGCGTTGTGTTAAATGCTCCCAAGACGGTCAGAGGAAACGCTTTAAAGACACTGAAGATACCTCTAAACTAAAATCTTTTCGAATTCATTATGACACTTGGGAGACTGCTGCCAAAGACCGAAATTCCTGGCGTACATCATTACGCAAGGGTGTAGTCACTTGTGAAGCAACCAGGACTGCAAGAGCTCTGAAGAAAAGGCTGGACAGGAAAAGCACTGCAGGAGATCCTCCTCGTGGAACGTCAAACATTCTTTGCCCACATTGTCAAAGACCATTTCAAGCCAAAATAGGCCTTACCAGCCATCTTAGAACTCACGGCTCCATACTTTCAACCCCACTGGATGAAATGAATGGTCATCATCATTCTTGATGGACAAAGAACACACCATGAACTGGGCTAACAGACACTGGCCAGACCCTGACACTAGCCCGAATACACAACCTGGATGTTAAGCCTGGTCAAGCACGTGTATAACGTTGTAGAGGACAAGAGAGGAGATATCAAAATCAACTTACGGAGATATTCATGTTGTAGGGAATTGGTCATTAATCAAAAAACAAAACAAAAAAGAGTAGCTGGACACGTTATACAGGGTGCCATCATTAGCCAGGTGTACTGTCCGCTCGAACTCATAATTATATATTATGATCAGAATTGATACCCATTCATTTGTCTAACGCTATAGATCTGAGAAATTTATATCAACCAAATTAAACTTGTGTAATCAAACGAAATCGCCTTACCTGCAAAGTGGCAAAAAGTTATCAATTTTAGAACTCGCCGTAATGAAGACATCTCTTCTAAGTCTCTTTAATGAAGGCTTTCGGACTTCTATTTTTTGTTTCTTTCTGTGAAAGTCAAACAGGCACATCAAATTTAATTCAAAACAATGTTTTCCCGTAGTGAATTTGAATAACGAAGACACAAGCAATAAATCGTACAATCTAAGGTTTGTGTCTTCGTTATTCAAATTTAACTCAGTCTGCACGAGGCACATCAGTGTTCGCACGTGTGTGTGTGCGTGTGCGTGCGTGCGTGCGTGCGTGCATGCGTGCGTGTGTATATATAGGTTCTCTTCCTGACAGCCTTTCCTTGTTACAAAATGTTCACAAAGTCCATAAAATTAGTTGGTACCATTTTTATAATGCTGTCAGTCAGTCAGTCAGTCAGTCAGTCAGTCAGTCAGTCAGTCAGTCAGTCAGTCAGTCAGTCAGTCAGTCAGTCAGTCAGTCAGTCAGTCAGTCAGTCAGTCAGTCAGTCAGTCAGTCAGTCAGTCAGTCAGTCAGTCAGTCAGTTAGTTAGTTAGTTAGTTAGTTAGTTAGTCAGTCGACAGATCATCCTCATTGCACATCGAACCATTCAGTCCATAAGTGCTCGGATCCCCTCATCGGTAAATCCCGCCGCATGTAGCGGCTAACACCAGTTCTGTATTGGTTTATTAATCTTCTTTGGCTTCCTGCATAGTGTTCTTTTTTGGCCACACTTCATTTAAACCACACAAATTCAATTCAAATACATGGGGTCAGACATTTGCAAAGGCTAACCATGAGGTTTAACCACGATTGGTTTATTATTTTTAGTTTGTGACGCATTTCTTTCACGTACTAGGCAAAGTACCGAAAATTAGGTACAGCGGTATAGCGGCAGGTTCGGAAATTACCGAAAAATCGGTACATCGGTCTGGTAGGGTTAACTTGCTATTCTCGTAGTCTGACCATGAATGTAGATTCACAATCATCAATTGGTTCTCGCAAACGACTTACTTCTCGTAGAGCATTCAGCATATCAGCCTGCGCCATGGCTCGTCTGTCTTTCACAATAGCCTTATGTCCAACCCTCCAGCCTGCTCATTTCTTTGTACACCCGCATACCCTAGCACGAAAATGAAACTAATCTTTGTCAGCCATGACCACTCCAGAGACAACAACCACTGTCTTCGGACCCACATCATCTCTATCTTCCTGAGCATACACATTGAGTTACTAAGGAAATATTCCCAAGTGACGGTCTGTTCTCGAGCCATGTTATTGCTTTACTTACTGCCATGACTTCCATAGTCAGACTATTTGTGGTCAAGGCAAAAGCACCAGAATCTTCCTTCACAATTTTCCCTCTAGCCTGAACCGTAAATGCCCATAAACTGCTTACTCGTCGAACGACTGGCCCATCTGTGCAAATGACAGCATCGTATTGTCAAGAATTCTCCAAGATTACAAGCCTGAACTTCCGCCTCCACGACAGCCGGATTTTCTTGTCTGTATTTTCTGTCTAGTTGGATGGAAACTGAAAAGGACGTACAGACCTCTGTTGGCACTTATACCCACTCATCGCCAAGTTCTAAGTCCTGAAGTTAACACACCTGTTGAAGAATGTCTTCGGCTTGACCCATCCACGACTTTCTTCTTTTCAAACTGGTGCCCTTTACCTTCACCTTACCTTTAATTTCACTATGCAGTGGATGTTGTGTGATTGCGTTGATTCTGAGGTAGTCACGCGCTCGGCAAATTTGTATTCTGTCCCCATAGTTGGAAAGTCAAGAAGGTAGCCCCATCGCCCTGCATGCTGTGTCTCTTGTACATCCAAATATGATACGTATAGCTTCGTTCTGTATCCTTTCCATCTTTTCCATCTGCTTATGGCTGAGCGTGAGGAAATCCCTAAGAGGATATTAATGTAATTATTGTGCAAGTAAAGAAAGAAACAGGCGCTCGAAGAAGTCGGATGTGTCGGCCGAAAGGCGCAAATATCGCAGCTCTGCTGTCAACAGGCACAACGCAATGAAGTCTAAAACAAACATTTCGAACAAATGAAGAAGTAGAACATATGGTAATAGTTACAGCACAGCAGCATTTACTGAAACAGCAATATGTTCCATCAAAGCTGTGGCAGTTGCTACTCTTGATGTTGCAGCAGCATTTGAATTACACATTACAACAGAAACTGTAAATATCATATACATTCATATACAGCATTAACAACCGATGAAAAAGACATACATACTGCTTGTAGGAATCATGAACTATGATTCGTCAGTTGGGGTTTTCAAGTCCGTTGGTTTTTGTTCGACTTTTGAAGTACGTTGCGCTAAGCTGTCAAGTGGACTTTGTTATGACAAATAATGACTGCGCTTGTTGAAACAGCTATTCCAAACATACTGTCTCTTTCATAGCCACACTGTTGACAACAGGATGCACCCACTAGGCGAGAGAAGTACAGTGTGGATAGGATAGTGCGGGTGTATGTGCGTATGAGTGTGTTCGTAGGGTCACGGTGGTGTACAAGTGCGTAAGTTGCCTGAACCACAAGGATACAGCAAGTAAAATTTCCAGGGTTGTAAACATAAGCATAGACATATATATATATTAGCGAATACGGGATAATACGTATTTTGTTTATGCGTGCACTTTACTCAAGAACAACAACTTCTAACTTCCCTGTACGCTGCATTTTTCTGTACTACCAACATTCGATGTGTGATAACCATTTGGCAATATATACTACTTCCTGGCCTAGAGGTTAGCAACTTTTCTCCGTAATCTCGAATACTCTCGTAAGTAACGTGACGACGGTGAGAATCAGCAGTGGTTCGAATCGCGTCGGTAACTTACGTAAGCCGGCCTCTCAGAAAGCAATGGCAAACTACTGAGCGTAATCTTGCCAAGAAATCAACAATCAGCTGAAAGATGCTGATGTTGACAGCGATGTCCTGTAAAGGATAT